>JACBWW010000177.1:0-105488 GCA_020086605.1 Lanius collurio | reverse complement strand
TCCTGACGGGATCACCTCTGCAGAGGGTTCCTGATGGGATCACCTCTCCGGGTCTGCTACGGCTTCTTGGGTCTGAGCCTCAGACCCCGACCAGCCCAGGCCGGGAGAACCCCCCGGACATTTTAACAACTTTAGACAGTATGTCAACAATTTTTAAAATCATAACACCAGGCGTACTGAGAAAAGCACACTGCCATTTTATCCCTTTGAACAATGCCAGCTCACACTCTTCTCTTGATGCATTTTACCATGTGTATGCCCCTTATAACAGAGTTATCTACTTCTCCATCTGCATGTAGGATAATATTTAAAGCAAAGATTTGGTGGGAGGAGAAAATAAAAAAGCATCAAGAGATGAGCTGAGAGGAGAGCAGGTAAAGCTGTTTCTGCCAAGAGCTGGCATATAATTTACTACCCAGGAACGTTCAGGGAAGTCGTATAAAAAAATGTACATGAATTACTGTAATTCTGACTGCATTTTGTACTATAGATCTTAAGATCCCTTGTCCACTTATTTAAAACAAGAAAGTTGCCAATTTATCAGTGACATTTAAATCCAAAGGAATACTCAGTAAGGGTAAATGTCTTAGATGGGACTAGTGAGTTTACCCCACAAATCCAGAGTCAGTTGCCTCATTTATGTTGGTTCCAGTTCTGGGTTTTTCTTTTCCCAATTCCTTGGATTACATTATCCAAAGCAACATTTTAATACTCACCTCACACAGCAAAGTGAACTATGAATAATATCAGAGGCCATTTTATACTCTCTAGATATTTATATATACAAGTTTATATTCCTGAAGACTATCAAATCTATTTTTCTTTAGTCATAAAAATTCGTCTGTTGGGTATCTGTTTGGTTCTAGATGGATAAGAAGTAAGTGAATCACTGGATATTGATTTCTAAGCAATTGGATGATGAATACAATGAATAAAATTCTTTTTCTTTACAGAAATTGGTGTTACCCATCCATAAGGAAAACTATCTTTTCTCAGACTGCAAAATGTTCTGTTAAATACAGTGATTTTTTTCAGGTACAATAAAAACAATAAAAGGCTTTTTTTTTTTTTTTTTTTAGTTTAAATTAAGTATGGTCTATTTAACATGTTGCAAGTTATCTGATTTCATATTTCCCTTTTCCACCACCACTCCCGTGCACACCATGCTTATTGTTTTTTCACTCTTGCTGTAGGAAAATACCTGAAACTTTCACAATGAGATGACAGACTGGATACTATGCTATGAAAGAGGAAACATCATTTTCAGCCTTATCCAGCACTGCCACAAGATCTGCATCCTTAGTGCTCCAACAGTTATCTAAGTAGCTTACAGCTCTGTTGGTCCAGAAATAGAAATCAGGAGGATACCCAGTAAAATCACTTGCACAGCTAAGATAAAAATTCAGCTTAGTCTCATGAAAATTCCACTGAGGGTAGGAAGTGCTACAACAGCAATCTATGCAAGGAGAAAAATTAGAATAAAGGAAGAAGATAATTTCTGTAAAAGAGGTGTAGATTTTAATGCTTGTGATTGCCAGAGAGAGCCAGCTGGAAGTGGTGCTTGTGATCCTGTGCATCACTGAGGGCTGATATCACACACACACACACACACACACACACACACACACAAGACCTGTGTCCTTTGGGGATCTCTGTTTTAGACTCACCCACAGGAAATTCAAGAAACTTTAGAGATGCTTTTTCAGTTTAAAAGATAGTTTAGAAAACATTAAAATTTAAGCTCTAATATTTTATGCTTAATGTTTTGCATAAGGACATTTTACAAGGGGCCTGAATCAGCAAAAATATTGTGACAATTTCTCAGCACTTCAAAGACACAGATTCCCTGTGTCAAAGTCTGTTCTCATTTATGAGGACATAAATATAGAGCAACTCCTCTTTGGAGGAGGTGACACTTTATAAGCTTCATTTTGAGAGGTTTCTTTCAAATTTATCTAAAACCATTGTATAAATAATGCATTTCTCTTTTCTCTGTTTAGTGTGTTCGTAGAAGAGGAATCCCTGAATGCTAAAAAAAATTACTTGTGTAGGACTCACAGCACTACACCAAGCAAGAGCAGCACCGTTACAGTGGGACTTTTTCATGCATTAAAAAGTGGTTTATTTCTGACTAAAAGCTAATACTGTGTTTGCCCTGGACATAAATGGAAAAAAACCCATGGGTTTTTATTTCCTACACGCTGGCCCAAGTTTCAGTCACACAATCATTGGACCTACAACTTCTCAATGAGCAGCCAGCAGTTAGCAGGCTGCAATTACTGTGAGAATGGCCTTCTGTTGTCTTATGGGCCAGCAGTGGCCACGGGCCATGGGCTGAGTAATATTTTTGTGGAAATTTATGAACTTCAGAGCATCTGAATGATCAGTCTCACACACATGCAAACACCCACACACTGTCTGTCTCTATTTTTTATCTTGAAAATGAGATGTCAATAAGACATTACTTTTAGTTATTAGGTTTTTGTTCCATTAATGGCAGAATGGTACTAACAGATGATCTCAACTTTTCCTGTGAGATGCTCATGGCTTCAGTAAACATGCACCATTGGGTACCAGCCAGGGTCTGACAGCCTCATTCATTCTTTGAATACCATTTCATAGCACAACCCCTCCACTGGAGAAATTCAGGTTTTCTTAACTTGGGATACTGGAATCTAGCCCTTTTGACAGGAAAGACTGGTGTTTGTGTATGTGTTTGCCTTCCAGCCTTCCTTTTGAGAAACTGCTGTTGGTTTCAGTGAATTAGAGACTGCAGAACGAGGCCACATTTGCTTTGGTGACTTGTGAGAGTCTATCAATATTTATCCAAACTTTATATTGCTTATATATCATCCACTCACAAACATTGGCCCCCTGCTATCCCCACCTCATTGCTCCAACCTCACTCTGAAAACACCAAGTATAGGTGTTCTTTGAGACACTTCTCTTTTTACAGGGAGCTTGTATTTTTACCAAAAAAAGTTGTTGCTATTGGATGTTTGTTTGGACTTTTTTTTTTTAAAAAAAAGCACTCTAGGTTTTGAAATATGGAATTCTTTTAAAATGCTGTCAGCTTACCTGCCCAACTGAATCCAGAGGCTTTTCCCCTCTGTAAGAAGTCAAAAAAGGTCGACTGTCTTTGAAGATGCTGGAGGCAAGATCAAACACATCCAGAATTAAGTCAGTTCTCAGGTGCAGCACTGCTTAACAAAACCAAGAGTATTGCTTGTTCCCAGTGCTTGCCTCTCTACAGCTGCAGGACTCTGAGCATTGCTTTGGGACCCATCAGAACTTGACAATTATTCCTAACCCTGGGGAAACCCAAACATCCTGAAATCATCCCAGCACCCAGTGTTACAACACTGTAACTCCATTTTGAAAGAATGAGGACTTCAGTGCCCAAATATCACATAAGGAAGTCATTTATATTTTATTTCTCATTTTTAAGACAGAAAGCAGTCCTCAACTCGATCCACTGGGAGGATTCCAGCCATCCAAAGCTCCTCCATGCTCCTCATGTTTACCTTTAAATCCCTTTCATTCAAATCAAAGAGTGTGCATTTGCTCCAGAGGAAGCACCAAGGAAGCCTGCTTTTTGGGTGTAATAAGGCTGTTTATTGAGAATAAAACTCGGGCTATGCCCACATCCCTGAGTCAGCCATGTGGACACTGCATTCTAGGGAGCTGTAGAGCAGGAGGTGCTGCCCTGGATTACCCTTTTGGGGTTTCTAGGGTGAGCACTGCAGCCACAGAGTGAATATCCCTGTGTTTCTGAGCCCTGGCTGGAGTCTAACCTTGGGGGCTGAGGTGGGATCCATCAGCCATGCACAGACTGTGTGAAGCAAGGACAGCTCCCAAAAGGGTTTTCATCAGTATATACCTCCTGTCTAATCTACACTGCCATGGACAGCTCTCTAAAACTCCTCTCCACCCAGGAGAATTATTTTCTCACTCAAAATAATAGACTTCAAAGCACATATTGGATAAAACCAAATAATTCTGTCATAATTCTGTTTGAAAATATGACAGATGAGCAAAATATCCCAGGCTGCCTAATTACATTTTCCTCCTTCTTTCATGATATTTTCCATATTACATCTAATTAAAAATAAGTGGTCTGATTATTTCTGAACCATGCTGCTCAAAGTCTTATTGATTATCAATAATATTAAGGTTCATTAATTACATTATTTCTAGTCCAGGTGCCCAAATTGGAAGTCATTATTACTCTTCCTTAAGCATCTCAGCTCTTTAAAATTAGATGAGCTTGTTACTTTCATGAATGAAAAAGTTTTCCAATTTTACTTTTTCAGCATCTCTCTTTTTACCTTACTTAAATATTTGTTTCTACTTCACAACCATTATCTCTCAGCCCAATGGACATTACTGTCACAAAACCATGCAGTAAAAAACAGGCAGTTCAATGTTATCCTAAGCCACCTTAATAGAACTGATGTGACTATTTTAGAGTGCAAGATGAGCTGTTTCAAGCACAAAGTGTAAATATCCACGGTGGTGGGCTCTGCACACTGGACTGTAAAGAAGTTTGGTGATAGAAATGGATAATCTTAGATTGTAAGGCCTTACAAGTAACTCACACATTTCAGGTTATGCTATTTGATTTTTTTTTCTTGTCAGCTTTTCCTACAGGAAATGCTTTTATCTTGTAATAAGAGATATCTTACATTGGATGCAGCACATACAAGAAATCACCAAAACTATTACATTTCATTTTTGGTTGTTTCCTAAACAAAAGTGCAGTAAGGAACAAGAAAGGTTCATTTAATGCTACATTTTGTCTATTAATTTTACAAGAGAACAAGCTGTGAACATGCATCAGTGTGGGCATGTGCAGTATTAGGGAAATGCACAGCCACTAATAAAGTATTTACATAGCACTAGGGGTGAGATAAATCTGTTTTTTCCCAAAAATCATGTCTTTCCTTCTTTAAGTGACTCCCTTAAAAGATAATTATGCCCTTATCACTGGTATATTTAATTTTCTTTACACCTCTAGTGTGTTGAAGCTGCAGAGCTACCACTGCCTCTTGTTTTCAAGGCCAAGGACTGACTCTTATCAACTTTCCCTTCACTGAACAGGCAAGGCAAGGCAGCAGAGCAGAGCCTTCATCCCAGATACCATCACCAGTCACTTTGAGAGCTTTAGAAAAGACCACAAACTCAAAGCTTCCTTATTCTAAGCAGTCTGTGGTATCTACTCTAAAATTATACAAGAAATTGTGCCTACAGGTGAGCTGAAATACAGACTCACAGTCTGATATTTCTCAAGTGTTGATTTTTTAGGAACAGCAATTTTATAAAGAGAGTTTTAATAACTTTGATATTTATTTAACATTTGGCTAATAAATAACAATCTTTTTTCACAAAGATTAAAAATATTAAAAAATACCTCACTGTATTTTTCATACAGAATTAAACTCAGAGTGCCAGACTCCACCATTTCTAATCTTTCCAAGGTGTGTAGTAAGGATATTCATTTAATTCTACTGCACATGCTAACATTAAGGGAAAAGTCCCAATGACTTTCAGCAATTTTTATCAGATTAGCCAAAACACACATTCTAAGTTTATGTACTTTTTTGCCCAAAGCAACAAAGAGAGAAGATCATTCAAGAAGTTACTTGATTTTAAGCTTTCATATTGAATTGAAATTTTAGCACAGGAGGTGATGTAGGATTGGATAGACACGTATTCTGAATAAGGTCTCAGGTAGAAAATAGGTATTTATGAGAATTACAGCAATTGTCAAGTCTCTTAAGGAGTAGCTCAGCAGTGACATTTCCTTTCTCCTTTGCATGTGCATCTCATTCACCTTGCTTATTCCTTAACTGACTTCAGCTCTGACACATCAGAGTAGTTTGTGACAGTAACATAATTTAATTTTTCACATGTAAATGGTTCATCTGGAATCACTGGAGGACAACTGCATGCTCACATGGCTTTAAAACTAGAACTGGTCACTCCTTCTGGCTGCTTTTAGGGCATCTCAAGAAAATCTCATTGAGTTAGGGAGATTTTCTTTAGTAATTTTGGGATCTCTTTGACATTCCTTTGACTGACAATCATGGTAAAAACTGGGACAATAACATATATCAGTGTATGTCAAAAATGTATCATAAATGTATTGTACTGGCTAAGGGAAGGGAGCCAGTGATAAAATGAGCTGTTTATTTGAATTCCAGGGAGACCAAAAAGAGAACATGGTGACAGAAGACAAAATTAGAAATGGTCATAAAAAGAAGAATCATGCAGCAAGAGGAGGGAAATTTCAGAACTAGAAACTAAATTTTTTTTCCCACCTGATTTCTTATTATTATTTCCTCAGGAACATAAAGAATGAAGTATTAGTATGACTAAAAAGTAGATCTTTGCCATAAATGTTTGATCAACATGCTATAAAAATGCATAGTTTTGTAGCAGAAGAATAAAGTGTCAGAAAAAAAATTATATGGGTTAACTACAAGACAACAGGATGAAACAGAAGATAAGGGAAGTGGGATGCCTGACATTGATAAGAACAACGAACTGCTCCTGAGTTCCCAGGTTCAGAGCCATGATTTCCTTCACCTGCATTTCAGACTGCTGAAAGCTTCATATGGCTGGTGAAGCTTCCCAGGTCTAGGGATTTAGTGTATTTCAGCATCTCTTTTCTGGGATTTCCCAAATTTCTGCCACATCTTCTACTAATCTCTCAGTCAGCATCAATTTCCACAGGATAAAAGTCTACTCATCGGTGTAAATTTTACATTTGTCCTTGTCTGAGATAAAGGTAATTCACTTCCTTCAATGTTAAAACAGTAATCCAAATTATTTATCTCAGAGTGATTTCCAAAGCATTGTTTTGGATGCTACTGAAGACAATGGTTTGTAGTAGAGTGCTGCTGGTGTCATGCCCAAAAATTAGGGCTCAGTTATGCTATAACATGCACAAACACAGCAAGAGGGGATCCCTATTGAAAGAGAAAACATCAGTTTTAAGGCAGTCTTGAGACTTCATTAATGTAGGCAAATACCCTGAGATTCAGTGACAGGATATATTTTACAAATGAAAAGCATAATTTAAATAATAAAATAACTAAAGGAAACTTTTTAAGAAACTAATTTAGGCTAAAGTAAGAGCTTTACAAGACTTTTCTCTTTTGCAGAAAAAAAAAAAAAGCTTCTCCCTGTGCCATTTCCATAAGTCTTACTGAAGCATTTTTAAGACTATTTTTCATCTCGGGCATAATTCAAGGTGTTTTAGGAAAGTATATTTCTCTAGAAAGACTGTTTTACATTTTATACCTTTTATTCTTCCAGAAGACCTAATCAATGTTTATTACGAACCTTCGAAGTACACAAATAAACAGAGATTTAGACTCCAATTTCATTGCCCCTCCATTGGAATACACATTTCTAAACTACCTAAAGACAGACTTGCAATGATTTTTCTTTTTTCCCATACCCAGTGAGGCTTGTCAGGGTCTCCTTTTGATCAGTCAGCTCTGCAGTAGTGTCAGGTCCCACTCCCTTCCCAGGAGCTGAGCTATAAGGACTTCACCCCCCAGTAGTGACGTTCTGCGGGGTCTCCTTAAAACATAACGTGCACCCAGGGAGGGAATATGGAATTTGGGAGCCCAGCAAACTTGCAGATGAGCAGAGCCACAGGGGATGTATCCATGGACAAGGAGGGGCAGTGCAGCACTGACTGCAAAGGGCAGGGTGTCCCATCTGGGGGAGGAAGGGGAGAGCAGTGCTCGTGGGCCACGTTCCCTGTGGGAGCTGAGGAGGCAGCTGCTGGCCTGCATCGATGCAATCTCACCCCTGAATCTAATGTTAGTTTTATTTAAACAGCTGCTCTGCCTGTTTCCTTCTTCCCTCCTCCCTGCTTTGTTCTAATTTTTTTTCTTTTAATAGAGAAGGAATCTTGTTACTGAATTATCAGGAGCATATCTGCTTGGGAGAATGTCTGCCTCCAAGTTCTTCATCTTTTCTCCTCTAATAGAATCAGTCTTACTGGGAAGGAATTAGGTTTCTCTGGCAACTAGTGATGTTTTAAACATCATCAAATTTTAATTAATTATACACCACTGCTTTGTAGACAGACATAGTTTTGAGATGAAGATGCAGAGGGGTGCTAGTTTCTAAATAGTTGATTGGTTTCTTAGAACCCTGCTTGCCTCCAGAGTAGCACAAACTGTAACAGATCTACACTGAAATCTTTAGCCAGAAATATAAATAACAACAATAATAAAAACCCTCCAAAACCCTAATAAAAAAACCCTTTGTAATAGCAAATCTAAGTGCATGCCAGTGATTTCTAACCTTGCTACAGGGAAAAATCAAAATATATTATGGCTATGATACACCAATCTTTGATTCATTCGTATTTGAATTCATAACAATTGAGAATTAATTAATTAATTTTTTTACCATAGTATCCTGCTCATGGATAAAATACAAAAATTAATTTAAAAAATGTTTGCAGTAAGGGAACTGTAACTGTTCCTCACTATGCAGTAAGTTTCCAGTCATATTAATTACATACCCAAGATAATCATATACTTTATGCAACTTTTTGTTCAGTCAACCATATCTTTTTGTAAGTAGCATATGTACTAAAAAACAGGGCCCAAGAGGCCTTCTCTAAACTCAATCCCCTGTTTTTATGGAGATTTATCAATAGGAGCCCACTTTAGCTCTAGGCATAGAACACAGAAAAACCCTCTGTGCTGCAAGGGCTTTGGGGTTATAAAGTCAAGCACACATGAGTTAGGAAATGCTGTCCCCAAAGTGGCCAGCATAACCTCATTTTGACTTTCTTTTGCTTGGTTATTCAGAAGCAGCAGTGCTGGGGGCCAAAGAAAAGCCCATGAGGATGTGAAGGCTCCTGGATCAGCTCTAAGGTTTGAGCAAGGCACAGTAAATAAAGTCCAAGGAGATCTGGCACAGGGTGCTCTGGGACATCCCATCCAGCCTGCTGGAGGCTCCTGCCAAGCCTTTTCCCCAGAGCCATGAGGCTGCTCAGGAGTGAGCTTTGCCCAATTAGGCACAAAAGCTTCCCCTTTCTGCTGGCCTGGCTGAGCCCGGGCTGGTCCCTCCTGGGGCCGGGCAGTGCAGAAGGGGCCGGGCTGCAGCTGCCCTCCCCTCTGCAGGCAGGGACACGGGGCAGCCTGGCTCTGCAGGATGGCAGGGACTCAGCTGTGACAGCTCAGCTCCCTGCCAGAGCACAGATGTCACAAGAGACTGCATTTGGCAGAAGCTGCTGCTGGGGAAAGGTGGCCAAAGAGTAACCAAGCATGGAAGTTGCTGCACCGGGGATGTGAAGTGCCACACAAGACACAGCTGAGTGCCAGGACCTTGATCCAGTAACAAAACAACTCAGTGTGAATTATCCTGAAGTTTGTGATCAGATTCCTCATAATTCGTGCTTAAGCTCTGGGTTTTCTACTCCCTTTTCTCCATTCTCAGCTTCCTGCCTTATTCCATTCCAGTTTCTCTATGCAGCTCTTGCCTGTCTGATTCTCTGATCTCTGGTTTCTAGGTACAACTGTTCTCTCTCACCAGCTTTCAGCTTTACTGTCTTCCACATAACAAGGTCTCTTTCCATTATTTTCTCCTACTGACACCTCATTTCACATTACATAAAGCAGGGGAACCACGTCCCCTGCTCCTGCTTCCTTGGGCTGGAGCAAAGTCTGTGTAGTCTGCTTGAACACTACTATACACCAATTTTATTTTCCCCACTAGAGTAATAATTCAAAGAAATTAATTTTTTTTTCTCTAATGAAGACAGGAGAAGGTACTCCTAGACCATCAGAGGAACATTTAGCTAAGTTTCTAGTGCCTACTTAAATATATAGGTCCTAGCCTCTCTCAATCTATATATTCAAGGAGGAGAAAACATATTTTCTACTAAATTTATTCCCNATGAAGACAGCAGGCAGTTCTGAAAGGAAGGTTCCTGAAGATATTTTTTTTTTTTTTTTACCAAAAATTTACTGTAATTTTGCTCTTTCTCTCCCCCACCAATGCACCCAGCCAGGCCTTAGTGATTAAAATGCGTTCTCCCGTTTTACTCTAAAGAATCTTTTCTAGCTTAACCTTAGCTGGAACTACTCCTCCTTCCCCCAAATTTTATTCCTAATTTAATTTTCACACTTGGATGATCTCCCCATGCATTTGTATATTACCAGGAATTTCTCAACTATTCTCATATGAACTGGCTTTATTACATATTTGCATCTTCTAATATATTTTTTTTAAAGCAGATACATCTGCTGGAAAGGAAAAGGACTGTAAAGCCTGTAAACTGCAATTTAAATTTAGAATGAAAGGTTTCCAGTTCTTTTCAGATGTATGCTCTGGGGTTTTGCCATATAAAAAGTCCATCAATTAACTTTTTCATTTAGATGCTGCTCCCTGCTCCTGGCCACTTCCCACATGAACATCTCGGAGATGATATCCCCTAGCAATGCCCACCAGCCTGTGGAACAAATCCTGACTCATGACTGGGGTTCACCACCTACACTTTTCTTCCCAAATTTGCTCTTCCTGTACTTTTATTGAGAAATTATTTTTTAGTTATTCCTCCTAAACTCAAACAGGCAAATAGGACATGCTTGGAATGACTTTATGGCATGATTGGAAAAGATGCAGAAGTTCAATCTGTGCATCTGGGACTTCCTTTGGACCCCGAGTCCTCTCCTGCCCTCCACCCATTTCTTGACATAACAAGTGATGCTGAAATGTTCCCCTGACCCATTTAAAAAGGGCATATATTGCATCTCTCTATCCATCTCTTTCTCGCTCTTTTCCTCAACAAAACTGCAAAGAATCAGGCTAGATCTTATTTAAATCTTATCTTTCACTACAGCCTGAGTGATTACTTAATTGTTTGCACCTGTTATTTAAGAGTTCCTGTCTCATTCTGTTAATTAGATATATTTAAAGCTCCATGATGTTAGTGGGTTTTTTTTCCAAGGGGTATAAAGCAGACGTAATTTTTGTCCCTGTTTCCATATGTGATGAAAAATGTTTGATTTTACATTCTCCTCAGACCTAAGCATTCTTAACATTTTGTGGTGGGCATGAAAACCCCTAATTTTACTCAGGGGTTGTTGGTGATGCCTTAGGTTTTAACTTTTATATTTTTCAAACCCTGTACTGCCTGGTGTGTAACTGTGAAGTTTCTTGTGGCCTGTTAGCTGCTGTTCTCTCATGCTGGCAAGACATAACAAACCTCTCTAGGTTTCCACATCAAGGAAACCAGGCCTCAAAATGTGCAAACTAAAAGCTTTTGAACAGGGGCAAACTTGGGGTAATTACATCATGAACTGAGGTTATAGCAGGACAATTAACCCTGATATGCAAATGAACCAAACTTACACAAGTGGGAAAACTCATGACCCAAGGTCCATCTTGGGTGTAGCCTTTTGACTGCCCAGGGTGCACCTTTGAAGGTCCTTCAAATAAATACCTACCTTTGTTCCCTTATTCTTGTCTAGTCTCTGTTTTTAGGGGGCTCTCAGGCATCACTGGAATCATTATTTTTCTCTGTTTACACAAATTTTTTAAAGGTTAATAATTATATGTATATAGTGTTACCCTTCAGATCTATATCAGACCCTGACTTCCTAACAGATTAAATAGCAGTTGTTGACCTTTAGTTTGATGCACCAATTTGAAGACTTGGGAAATCCTGGTAGAAATTATTTCTGTTTGAGTTGAGTGACTACTTCAGTGTGCAAACTCTATTTTAAGCTTACATCTTCTCTTTCTATTGGTACCTCATGTTAAACAATAGAATATCTCTCAATTTTTATTATAATTTATTTCAAGGATAAGACTCTCAAGAAAGAGCCAAGGGTAAGGCACATTTAAATTCTGATCTTTTAGAAGAGGGAGTTAAATACAACTGGCTGGAGGGGAAATGTAACTACAGTGAGGCTGGTCTCTGAATCTCTCCAGAAAATTAGATTTACCATAGGCAGGTTTCTCAGCCTTTTTTATGGCAGAAGACCAGAACAGAGGAGAGTAGAAATTTGACTGTAAAAGAAACCATGCAAGAAAGAAGGGAAGGAAAAACCTCAGTTCTTATTTAAAGATGTTACAGACAAAAAAATAAAAAAAGAAAAGTACTTTGTTTTGTCTGAATTTTTCTAGCTAAAGCAAAGCCTAAATCAGCTTTTGAAACGTTTACAAAGCCAATACACCTATGATTTCCCATGTTGCATCCTTAATGAAAAGCAGTACATAGAACAGATTGCTCAAACAATTGGAGCTTTAGCAAAAGCTTTATGATTCTTGATTTCATCACTACTCAGGAAAATATTTAAGCACACTCATAAGCCCCATAGCACCTTTTAATTGGGTTCTAATCCAACTCCTTGATTAAGTGCTTTTCTTAAAGAAGGATTCTATGGGAAGAACTAAGGTTCTGGAAACAACAGTGGTCTAAAAATTAGTATTCTGCCCACTAAGCACATTGAACAAACCTTTGTTCTAGCAGTGAGCAGCATTTTTTAGGAAATCTATCACATTTAAATCCTTCTAATAATAAGTCTGAATACAGATACTGTCATGACAGAGTACCTCTGCCCTCCTAATCCTCACAGAATCTTCTCTGAAGCCTGCATATATGTAAATAATTCACAGAAAATGTGTCAACAGACAGTAGGACACGTGACATTTTTATGACATACTACAAATAGCATTTTATGGCAATGTGTAAGTGCAGAAATACTCAACACCTTTGCTCTCTTCATGACTGAAAGGCATCTTTGAAATTTCTATGTTTTTCTCAGGTCTTCAGTCCCAAGCCTGCAGCTGTGTGAGAGGAATTTAGGATGGGATTATTAAGTAATGCATTGGTTAGTGCAATGGTTGAGGAGACCTTAGCTACTGTGGCATTTAATCTCTTTCTGGAAAATATTTAACAAATGCAGCAGAGAGGTTTCCTGTGAATGGAAAACAAAGATTTATTTCTTCCATGGAATTGGTAGGTAACACCTTTCAAAGCTGAATGGCTTTGAAAACCTTTTTGTGCAATGGGCCTGCAAGCTCTGTAAGGTCTGTACGTGCATAGACACTGCAGAGACTTTGAGATGCCATCTCACAACAATTCCTTCCATATTTAATAAACCTATCTAATCATGGATGGCAAAAGCATTTTAATGGTTTCCAAAATCTGCTTTAAAGAATATAAAACTACACATTTTTGAAGTTGTTGCTCTTGTACCTTCTATTAATGTGTGCAATTTTATTGCATCTTTTAAGAGGCAGCAAGGAAGAAACCATAAACCCTTTAAGGGTTGTTCTTCACAACATAAAATGCAGAAATTGAGATACAGGACTGGTGTCCAAAACTCATGACTTTCCTCTTGTTCAGGACAAGTGGCAACACTTACCAGTAATAAAAAGAAAAGAAATATAAAGACCGAAGAAAATGGAAATATGACCCATTCTAGATAGCAAATGATACGCCTCTCAAATTTTAAAGCACTCTTAAAACAGTTTCCATGGGAACCAAAATTTGGCATAGTTGTGAAAACTGTTGGGAGGCAGCTCCTACCAAGCCAGATGGATAATGTGCAACGAGGGGATCTAAGAGGGGAATGGGCTGTACAATCCCTTAAACCTTGCTAATAGATCTAAAAGGGCCTCATCACAGGGCACACCTCCAAAAAATGTCAGCACCACTGCTGGGGGTGACAGCACTGTCAATAGAAGGGGGAATCACTCCTGATTAGGTGGGATATGAAAGGCTGCATACACCTTTCAGCAGTGCTGGTTTGGGTACAGGGAAAAAAGAGAGAGAGTGGCTGTGGCCAGCAAGTGCAGCAATTAATGCTGGGTTGCTTAAGAGGGAAAAGTCATTTTAAATATTTGGCTCCAAAACACAATCAGCTAGTAATTCTGGAGAAGCTCCTGGGTGGCTCCAGCCTGCAAAACTGACCTTTCCATTAAGATTTTTTAGGGTAGAACACAGGCAGGGGAAAGTTTCCAAGAGAGCACAAGCTCTATCAAGTCCTACAGTGATCCCACAGTACAAACCAAAAACCTACTCTCTAAAACCTGTTGCACTGGATAGCTGAAACCAAAACATCTTTTGTCATTAATCAGTTTAATAATTTTATTTCTCCACCCTGAATACCTCTCAACTTCCCCAGTCTTTGAGCACCTTATGATGGCTAACATTCCCATGAAGACCTTGTCTGGAATTGCTTCCAGCCCACGCCAGAGAGTTCATCCATTGGTGCCTCGACCTATTGCGTGTTAAAGCTGCAATCCCTTTTCTAGCAGCAATGGAAATACAATTTAAATTCCAGCAACAACACAAAGCACTATGGCTGTAATGCTGGAGGAAGAGTTCTTCCTGATTACAATAGTGATCAGCTCTACAAGTTATATGAAGATTTTTTTACATGCCTAGTTTGTAGATAATAATTTTGAGACCCAGAGGTGCACGTGGCCACCATGGGGTTCCCAAGCCTTCTGGGAAAAGCCATCAGTCCTGATGGTCTATTGCTTAATCACATTTGCTTTTATGGATGGGAGGTAAGACACAACAAATCTCAGTATTTGTTTCAGGTCTATTCCACATTTGCATAACAGATGTAAAGTGACCCAACGATGCCCCATCAGAAAATAATAAAAAGTTGCTGAAAACATTTGAAAAAATTCTGTAGATACCTGATGCTATATTTAACACTGGAAGGTTGCTGTGATAATGGCAATAGCAAAAATCTTGCAAGTTCTAGCAGTGTAAAAATAAATTGTACTAGCTAAAGTATTTCTTTTGGAAGAACCAGCACGAGAATCCTGCACATTAAACATTTAAACAAGGTTTTAACACAGCCTATACCTATGTAACATTATGTGGCTGCTGAGCAAGCATTACATCACATCCAGAAGAATAAGGATTACAAGAATAAGGATTGCACCACATCAAATATTATCTTTGATCTAAAGAAACTGAAAATTTCATTAAGCCCTTGTGCTTCCTTCATTCTGGTAGCATCTGAAGGATCACCCTCACCACCTGGAAGAGGATTTTGCCCACTTGAGTACCAGGATTGTAAAGGTTCCCTTTTGAGCCCTGAAAGTCCTGTATTTATCATCAACATTTCATAATGAAAATTCAGTTCAAACCTTAGTAATAACAAGGGTACTATCTCCTCATAACATTGTCATTTATTTTGACTGACATTTCATTTAGGATTCAAACTAGCTGCTGCTTGTCATGTCAGAAAATTGTGTTTTTATTCAGCCACCTGAGCACAATTATCTCAGGGAAAAAAAAATCCACAACAATATAAAAGTCCAAAAGCCATCAAAATTCCACATGTCCCAAAAAAAATAGCAAAGGGCATGGAAACACAGGTTGTGCTATGTCACAAATGCCTTTATTTATTATGCATAAAGCAGTCTGGACTCTTGTCTGATTAGATAGAATGGGACCTTGGTGAATCAAACCCACTTGGGGCATGTCAGAGACCAGGCAGGGAATTTTATGTGCAGCTTTTCCTTTATGATCCAGTATGAAACAATTAAGAAAAAATAAAGAAGAGGTATGGATCAATGATGGCTTTTCATAATCTCTCTGATAGTTTAGTCCAAATTACTCCCAGATGAGGAATAATTTAACTTTTGAGGACTGGACTCTTGGCTAATGACATTTCCAGCACTCTTGGAAAAAGGGCAGCTATCCTTAGCCCTAAATCAAAAGGTCATTTCAGCCAACTGGAAAAAACTTGCCTTTTCTTTGTGTTTAATGGCAGTTTAGGCTGGCTGCTTTGCTTTATTAACTTGATAAATAACTACTGAAAATTCAGGCATTATTTTTCAGTGCAAGGAAATAATACAGGCCAGAGAGATGAGGAATGACCATTGTCTGTAATCAGGTGGTACCACGCTTCACATTTTAGGACTTTTCCTGCTAGAATAAAATCCAAATCCATAATCTGGACCTGGGAACTGTGAATTTTTCAACTAAACTTCAACTAAAAAGATATAGACAAATCCTCTCTCCAAAACATAACACCCTGCCTTGACTTGCATGCAGGCATTGCTCAGGATCCTGATTCCAAAATTCTCTTTTCAGAATAATCACCTTCCTAAAACTGCCCTTTGTTTGCTTGTTTTACTTAGCAAGTAGAAGGACCGGTCCTTTTTATTTTCAAGCAGAGATAGGATCAGTAGCAATGCCTGTGATTATCTTCCACAAAGCATCTTCCTGGATGGAACATCGAGTCAGGAGGTGGGAACTGAGGCCTCTTTTGCTCCTCAACTTGACAGAATCTATATCCTCCTCTCTTCAGTGCCCAAAGAATGCCCTAATCATCCCATTTGGACATGGATGTGGCAAGACAGCTCTGTCTGCTTGAGCAGTGCATGGCTACCATCTGCAGAAAAGAAAGAGTCCCCTGTGTGGTTTGCTCCTCCAGCTGTGACCTCTTCTTGTCTGAGTTCACTTCCAGAGCTCCCAAGGCTCTGTGAAACTGTAAAAAGCAGGGGAGGAAGAGAAATGAACCATGAGATTCTCCACTCTTTCTTTAGGGGAAAAAAAACCCCAAATAATGAGAGATCCAAAGTACATGTGGGGCATAAACCAGAATTTTGTTCCAAATTTGGGTTTCACCAAGGATATTTGGTCCTTTGGCTGTTTCACAAAACTCTTGCTGAAGTCTTAAATGAGAGTTGGAATGTGAGTGCAGAGCAAATTTTCAAAATAACATTGTACCACTGTTCTGTCAGGTGAAACTAAATGTCTGGCATCAATTTGAAATGGACATCAGGTTCCTGACTCTCACAGGTAGTTTTAAAATCTTTCCCCAATATGATCTATAGCACCAGCTCAAAAACCCAAACTAGAGACATAATTAGCTTTAGGTGACACATGCTCCATTACAATCACTGTCAGAAAAACAAAATATGGTACAACCTTTCAAGGTAACACAAAGGAAATGTTTCACTATTGTTTTTTAAAGAATGCTGTAAAAAACATGATCTCAGCTGGCTTAAATTGGCAGAAGCAAAGGCAAGGCAGTTGTGCTGATTGACAGCACCTGAGCACCATGTTTTGGATATTAAAATTTAGTAGTAGTGGTTAGACAGATAAAAAGAAAGAAAATAACCAATAAAATATGTATTTTCAAAACATAACAAATTGATATTAGAATATAATTATTTTGTGCACATTGTGGTTCTAAACCAGGTCAGGTGCATGCGTTATACAGAGCTAGAAGTGTGGTAAAACCTAAAGGTGTGCTTGGGAAGGAGGTGGGGTATTTTTGAAGCTATCATTAGGTTTTGAAGAATNAGACAAACAACAGACAGAAAAACAGACAAACAACAGACAGAAAACCAGGCAGACAGACAGACAGAAAGGCAGGCAGAAAGGCAGGCAGAAAGGCAGACAGACAGAAAACCAGACAGACAGAAAACCAGACAGACAGAAAACCAGACAGACAGACAGGAAGGCAGACAGACAGGAAGGCAGACAGACAGAAAGGCAGACAGACAGAAAGGCAGACAGACAGAAAGGCAGACAGAAAGACAGACAAAGACAGACAGAAAGACAGACAAAGACAGACAAAGACAGACAGAAAGGCAGACAGACAGGCAGACAGAAAGGCAGACAGACAGGCAGACAGAAAGGCAGACAGACAGAAAGGCAGAAAGGCAGACAGGCAGAAAGACAGAAAGGCAGGCAGAAAGACAGACAAAGACAGACAGACAGAAAGACAGACAAAGACAGACAGAAAGACAGACAAAGACAGACAGAAAGATAGACAAAGACAGACAGAAAAACAGACAGACAGAAAGACAGACAGACAGAAAGACAGACAGAATAAAGGAAAAAGGAGAAAAGGAAGGAAGAAAAGAAAGCAAGCACACACTAGGTGAAAGCTCTGTGTTTTCAAAGGTTGAAGCAATTTAAATTGATTATACATTGGGTAGAGATGCCTGTAAAATTCACAGTTCCAAACAAACATGGTAGTTTGTCATAAAAGCATCTGGGAAATTAGCAATCAACCACTTGCCAGTCTATAAAGTCAGCTTAATATGGACTACAATAAGCACATACTCTGGAAAAACTAAATCTCGACAGTAAAGGGCTCATCTTTAGGCCTATGTATTTATATTTGATAATGACTTTCAGTAATATTCTTTCTTTCTTTAATTGAAACCTCCAGTGGCCTGCAAGCTTTCTGTAATATATTTCTGCCCTAACAACAGTACTTGGGATTTAATTTGCACTTGTTAATAATTAATTTTTCTCCAACTGTACCTGTAAAATTTTAAGCTGGAGAAAGGAACAAAGGCACAGAATGGTTGGTTAATGAAAGAAAAACCCTGCTCTCTCCTGTGAGCACAAAAAGGCTGCCCTGCTCCTGCTGCCCTGGCAAGGCTGCCAGCACAGCCCAGTGTGACAGCCATGCTGTGAGCTGTACCCAGCTGAGAGGGTGAGGCAGCAGCCTGCCATCCCCTGGAGGATAATGAACACTGTCCTGATAAATAGACCCAGGCAGATGCTGCTTTCTGAAAAACAGGGAAGAGGAATGCCCTAAGAAAGGCTTTGTTATTGTTTGTTTTAATATTTTTAATACCACGGTCTTCCAAGCAGGCTGCATTATCTCAGCAAGATCACTGAGAGAGACCTGGTGTCAATAGTCACCCTCATTTTCTAGCTAAAAACAATCAGATTCAACTGCACTTGCAGAAAAACAAATCCAGAAAGCCAGTCAAAAAGAAAATTCTACTGTGTGATGCTACAGCTCCTGTGAGACCACCCCACAAAGGAAAATGGAGAGCAAGGAATTCACCAAATACTCATTGCATATTCACATAAGGGAAAGTGTCCCTAAAACTCACAGATCTTCAATGATACCAAACTACGTGGTATCTGTCAGACATACTCCAGTGCTGGGAAGTGTTTGCTTCATCCCTCTCCACAGGTGTTCCTATTTGTTGTAAGGTTGTATTGCTATTAGGTTTAAACCTTGTAATACTGCTAAAGATAAGCCCAAAACAAGCTAAAGTGAGAATTTAGTGTCAGAGCTTTGAAGGATCTTGACCACATCTTCACACACATGGGGCTTGCCTGGTCTGCAGCCTTCTTTACTAGAGAGCCTTGTCCAAAGGGGAGAACCAAGGGGCACACAAATCCAGCCTCTCCTTGTTTCTCCACCAGAAGTGATGATAATAGATCTCATTTTAGTAGTACTGGTAAATAAGGGTATGATTCAGCCTGTTCTATAGCCCTCTTTCAAATCTTAACCCTGCTAGGCTGCTGCAATATTTTCCTGATTTTACAGATATAGAAATATCTGATACAGATGTCCAAAGATATGACAAGCCAAAAGTTAATTCAGAGAAAAGGAAAAAACAAAACCCAAAAACCCAATCCCCTCCCATAGAAAAAAAAAAAAAAATAAAAAAACAACAAAACCAAAATTGAAAATCCTAAAACCAAAACACAACAAACCCAAACCAACAACAAAAATCCCCACCAATCACACCATCACCCTTGGAACAAACTCATTTCTCAAATATGCACCCACAAGAAAGCCAGTTTCTAAATCAAGACTAAGTTCACCACACCAAAGACAGGGATGGCTTAGAGTCTGTAGAGTAATTCCATCTTCTCTGACCTAAGCACTCGGGGCAGTTATCCCCAAGAGTGGATCTGCTCTGCACTGGGCAGGGGTCACTGGGAAACCCAGCTCCCCACTAACAGCAGGTACAGGGTCCATGGAGCTGCAGCAGTGCAGTGCTCACTGTGGGGGTGCTGGGCTCAGGCTGGTGAGGGGTCAGGCACCCTGTGGTGTGAAGTGCAGCATCCTGGCACTATTTCCTTTGTGGGGAACCCAGAGTGCAGCACCTTGGCAAAATTTCCTTCATGGGGAACCCAGAGTGCAACATCCTGGCACTATTTCCTTCATGGGGAACCCAGAGTGCAGCATCCTGACAGAGTTTCCTTTATGGAGAACCCAGAGTGCAGAATCCTGGCACTATTTCCTTTGTGGGGAGCCCAGAGTGCAGCATCCTGGCACTATTTCCTTTATGGGGAACCCAGAGTGCAGCATCCTGGCACTATTTCCTTTGTGGGGAACCCAGAGTGCAGAATCCTAGCACTATTTCCTTTATGGGAACCCAGAATGCAGCATCCTGACAGTTTCCTTTATGGGGAACCCAGAGTGCAGCATGTTGGCAGAATTTCCTTTGTGGGGAACCCAGAGTGCAGCATCCTGGCACTATTTCCTTTATGGGGAACCCAGAGTGCAGCATCCTGGCACTATTTCCTTTATGGGGAACCCAGAGTGCAGCATCCTGGCACTATTTCCTTTGTGGGGAACCCACCCAACCCCCACCCTCCCTTCTACTCGAGGAGAAGTCACCAACTTGGGTTTTGTCACCTGGGCTGAGGTGGGAATCCATTTCAGGTACTGGTTCTCAACCCAAAGTCTACAAACTGTCTTCCTAGTCTGCACTATAAAAGTTTAATGTTGTAACAAATTTAATGCAAAATCTCCTAGAATAAAACTTTCAAACCCCTTAAAATTGGAAGGACTTTCTTAGGTATTGAAGTAAAATTGAATCCTTTCAGAAATAAAGCAAAATTAGTCTGCTCTACTCTTTGTAACTGGGCTTTAGGCCCTTTTACCAGTCTAATGTGTCTGCCCTCATTAGGAGGAGGATTCATTTGCATAACTCTAGTTTGATATCAGTACATGCTTTACTTTCTAACAATTAACAGCACTTTTCTTTGTCGCTTTGTACATTAGCATACATTTCTTCTGTAACTATAACAGCTGTAGTTCTTTTGAGTGAGAGCCACTGACACACACTGAGCTCTGGGAGAATCTGAGCTCAGTGTCCAAGAGATTAAAATATGAAATTTTGGCAGAGTGGAAAGGGAAGCTGTTTTTTTTTTCACTTTGGTAAAAAAATCAGGTTACTGTTATAAGATATCTACAGCTATACATTTGACTTAGGAACAGCTTGTTAAAACCAGAGAATGAAATTCTTCAACAGTTTTTTCAGTACAGAGGCAGTTCAGTGAGGAAGAGAAAGACCCATCAGCTCAGCTGCTGCCTGCTGCCTTCAGAAGCAATTCTGAAGTGATTCTTCCAAACAAACAAACCAACAACTTTCCCAAGAGATCTGCTGCTTCAGCTGAAGGAGTTGAGAATTCCTCTCCTGAACACAAAACCCAAAATCAAACAGAGAGGAGCTTCTCATTTTGTCCTTTTCTTAACCAGAAAAGTCAGAGCAGAAAAATCTCAATCTGATTTTCTTTCCTGGCTTTCCCTGGAATGATATTTTTCTGCTGCATGTTCTGCTGCACTGATATTAAACCAAACTGTTTATATTGCAGTCAACTAAAATATGACAAAAATATAGATATCTTTCAGCAGATTGTTCTGATAGTAATACAATGCCTTTGATGAAGCTTTTGTTGGAGAAAAATTATTAAAAAGGACTTTCTGCCAGTTTCATATCCAGTCAAAGACAACCATTGGAGGACAAGAATTGAATGGCATGGGAGTAACAAATTCATTAGTATTTTCTAGTTCATTATTGTGTATTTGTAACACAAACATTTGTATCTTCAACAGGGCTAACACTTTATTATTTTAATAGCATTTTTAATATTAATAATTTCATAATAACAAAAGTTATTACTGTCCTTATCAGACTGCCCCTACCTACCTTTATATGCAGCAGCTTTGGTAGAATATGCTGGTGCCAGCACAATAGAACATTTTGACATGAGACTTCAGCTTTTGGAAACTACTTTGTTGAATGAAGTGGGATTGAAATTGCAGAAAGTCAAGTTCATCAAGAAATTCCTGCAGTTTTTTAGCCTTTTATTTCTTTTACAGAATATGGCATCTAGTCTAAGAGCAGCAATTTGTGCATGAAGCCACAACAGACTTGGATGTCAGCAGTGCCATCCTTACAGCACCACAGCCACATTGCCAAATATTCCTCTGTCAAAAAAAACCCATTTGAGATTAAATTAATAATTCTATATCTGCTCACTAAAAGCTGTATCTACATCCTCTTCTCATGATATTGTAAACATATTCTTTTGTCCTTGGAAACTTTCTTGAAACAGCATTCAATAGCACTAAGGAATTCTATTAACTGCTGAAGTGATAGTGTAAAACCAGTAGATAAATTATTTCTTCTAATTAATTAACTAACGCATAGTGCGACAATGAAATGCAGATATGAGATGGGAATCAGAGCCAAGAGACAACTGTGGATTAAAGGTTTTTAAGATTACCCTGCATAGAGCCCATCCCCTCTGCACCTCCTGCACCTCCATGGCTACAATCTGCAGAGAGGATTAATAAACACACAAACGAAGGTGCTTCCAGACTCCTTCTGCAGATTTCATGCAGGCTTTTGGGAAGCTGATGGGATGAGTGAAGAACTCATGGCTGCATCCACAGCCCAGCTGAAGTGTGTCCATAGGAGGCCCTGATTAGAGTGGGCAGATGGGATAGAACCCAAACAAGCACCTGGAGTGTTCTGCACATGAACCCTTTCCTCGAATGGACACAGCTTTGGTATCTGGCAAAAGCCCTTCTTACAGGATGCCTTTCTCAGACTTTTGTCCTACACCCACTGCTAGAATATTCAACATCAGTATCAACCAATTATTTCAAAATTATGGTTCCAATTAAAAAGATCTTTAATTTTTTGTTTAGTTTTGTTTTAATTTTTAAGAATTAGATAGACATTGGCTCGTCACATCTTTCTTCTATCTCCCATGTCCCTTATTCCCTTCTGCTTCCCTTGCCTTGAAAACAAAAAAGTGTTATAAACACTTCACAATAGAATATATTTTTTCCCCATCACATGAGATCCCCAAAAAGGAGGGAAAGAAAAAGATATAATTTTCCTCCTTCATTTTCCACATAATGCAGATAGGTATTCATTTTGGTTTAAATGCTGTATGTAGATACTAAGGCGGTATTTTATATCAAGGGAACAAGGAAAATACAAAAGGGCCTTAGCCTTAACTTTTTTTCACAGATTAAATCAGTTATATTAATGTAAATATTTCTGCCATATATTATAATGGGGCATGAACAAAATAAAGAGGACAGGCACAAAAACCAGTAAAGCAGAACATATATCTACCCAGAGATATATCTGATATTGGAAGAATATAGCTCCAGACCAGCAGTGAAATTGATTGAGGGATGTTGTCTGCAACCAGGATTAGCAAAAGGGGAAAGAAAATGAGGAAATATGAGGGAATGACCCATAATATCTATCTTGTGGGTCACCAATCCCATCAATCATCTCTGATATGATTACACATTGCTGGAGAGAAATTGGGCTGAAATGTTAATGATCTCATGATTTACATTCTGCCAGAATCCTTTCACTTTCCAGTGCAGCCTCAAAAATAGCACAAAAGCTCCAGAGTTCAGAAAAAGCAGGTTGAGGGGAAATCACAACCATATTTCATAACTCAGGTTGTTACTGTTTGTTCCCGTGGCAGCAGCAAAAGGGGCTTCCTCTGCTGGGTACACCATAATAAGTGCTAAATTGTTTCAAGGACTTCAAATGTCTTGGGGTCATCATTTCAGCTCCTTCCAGGATATAAAAACTGTCACAGCAGTAGTCAAGTTTTGGGGGAGTTGTTTGTTTTTGTTTGTTTGTTTCTTTTTAAAGAAAAAAGCCAAACCAAACAGCCTATCAAAAAAACCCCAAACCAGAATAAAAGTTGACCTACAAGGAAAATTTTAAGTTTAGCTAATCAAATAATTTTAGGTCGCAAAACAGAACTATGTTATTTTTCATTCTAGTTAAACAAGATATTCACTTATTTCTAATTGCCAGTTAACTCTGACTCAAAGAGGTGTTGAACTGCCACCAGAATGGTTCAAATCTACCAAAAAAACCTCCACTAGGACAGCTTCTCTCTGGGAACGCACACTCCTTCACGCTGAAATGTTTTGCAATCTGTGTTAATTGCCAAAATTAAAAAAAAAAAACAAAAAAAAAAACACCACACAAAAAAATCAACCAACCCAAAACATTTAAAAATACCAGAATGTTTCTTCTTCCCTTGCTGAAAGGATTAAACTATTTCTTATCATAACAATACCTTGTGATATGTACCATGTCCCAACATCCCCATCTATCAGACAATTGTTTTGCAGTTGAACATCAAGGGAAGCTTATTCAGCATGCTAATTAGAGGAGCAATTGTTTTGTGTAGTTTATTTTATACCTGGAATTAATTTTTCTGAATATTTGAAAAAGGAACCCCCAGTAGATTTTTTTCTTCCAAAAATGTCATCTTGGGATACAGAGAGACACCTTAGGAAGGTGAGCACAGTAATGAGAAAGTGAGAAAGATGGATTGGAGGAAGGCACTGGAGGGACAGAACAAAGAAAGAGGAATGAGGAGCAGCCCAGGGAAAATCACAAGGGGAAAAGCAACTTGGGGGAAAACTGCAGCATGATGTGTATGAAGGAAAGAACAAACAACAGAACAAACTGGGGAACTTAAGACTGAATTAAAATACAGAATAATAAGGAAAGAAGAGAACATCAACATCCAGAGAATGGAAGAAGGACAAAAATAAGCTAGGGTTTAAAACTAGAAGTAGGAAGGAATAATGGAAGGCATTTTTTAAGTTCCCTCTTCTACCTTTCCTCACTTGGGATAGGAACAGGATTGTCTTAGAACTCCTGAAAGCCCAACAAAATCTGTACCCCACACCATGACTAAAGAATCCCTATTAAATGTGTATGCTAATAAATTTTAAAACATAACCAATTGCTTCTCATATCTCATTACTGCCTCGGGCCTGCAGCTGGTCAGGACTAATTTCAAACAGAAGCTGAAAGTATTTCCCCACTTAACTTCCTTCTCCTGCCCCTTTTCTTCTTCACTGCAACAAATGAAGCCACTGAACCCAAAAATAACATTCCACATTAGGAGAGCAGCCCCTCAGAGGCTCTTTACCATGAGGGAAAATATAATGAACTCAGTTTCCATGTGCAGCAGGGAGGAGGTCAAATAGAAATTGTGTGTCTTTGCCACTTCTTGAAAGAAAGGCAGAAAATATACTTGAGGCTTTTTAGGCAGCTCTAATACCACGTGTAAAAAATAGGAATGAAACCACAGTTTTTCATTTTGATCAGACACAGATTCTCAGGCCAGTCTTTGTTAATGAAGAAAGTCTACAAAATTCTGGGATATATTTGATATATTTTAATAAATACCAAAACAAAGAAATTGGTAAAAGTTATTTTGGAAGTCAGATTTCTGTTGAAGCAAGGAAGAATTAAAAAAAAAAAAAAAAAAAAAAGCCAATCTAAAAGCATATACAAGAATGAATCACCTGCTTTTGTTAGAATGAAACAAAATTTACCTCACTAAAAACATGGAGTCTCTTTCACATTGATTAATCAAAATTTTCCAGCAGAGCTACATACTAGAAAATAAATAAAAATGATAGCAAGGCATTTATACATTCCCATGTGTCTGTAATTACCTGAGTGTTCATAATTTTCCCTCTTATAATTTTACACACGTTATTCCGAATCTCTGTGAGGTCTTAATTTAACTTCCACTTCTTGTTCAGTGGGTTGGTAAATGCATGCAACTGTGTATAAAAAGCAGAGACACCACTTTCCACGTACATACAAAATGCTTGCATGCCTTTGAAAGTGTAAACAAGAAATGGCAAAAATCAGAGTCACTGTATATTCGCCTTTACTTAAAACCAGTTTTATTAATTAAAAAATAGATATTTTCAAATAACTAGTGTTTTTCAACACAGCTAGTAGTAGCATGTGGAGCATGGAAGAAGTGGGTGTAAATTGCTTTTAGATCACTTCATAGTTGTTTACATGCAAAAAATGACAGCGTGGGACAAGACTGAATTAATCACTGCCTTATAAATTAGGATTTATTATCCTTTAAACACACCTGAGGAAGAGCACATTTTAAGTACAACTGTTTTGTTATTAGACAAATCAATAGTCTTTTGTTTCCCCTTCATTTTCTTTTTAACTTGAATACACAACGACCTGTCAAATACCAAAATGCCATGGTGACTCCAGCCCTGGTGGAGACAAGCTAAAATGCTGCAGAAGGTCTTAGAAAACCGGCCAGTAAATATATCTGTACTGAAGAAAGGCATTTGGCCAGACTTTCAGGCAGCTAATTATTTGTGCTATAATTACATTAGGAGGATTGCTGTGGTTCCCAGTGTGACAACAGGAGTTTGATTCTGCAGGGCTGAGCTGCTTCACGGAGCAAGAGCAGGAATAACCTGCTCTTGATGTCCTTTAGTTAACTTACATCCACCTATTGCAAACCATGCAGATCTTGTTAATTAATAAGCTAATCAATGACCACTGAGTGGAAAAAATTCTCTCTCGTATTCCCACAAAACTGAGCTGTAAGCAAAATTATAATTCTTAGAATAAATTGAAGGTGTCAATCACATCAGCACACAACTTCTGAAGGGAAATGAGTCACTGAGCAGGAAAATCCATCGAAATGGGTAATTAATGGGAAGCTCTTGAAGGGTTTGATCACTGCTGGTTGCAGCCTGTGCTGGCAGTTTCTCCCCAGGAAGGTGGAGCAGAAAGAGAAGAAAGGGAGCAGAAGGAAGCATGAGGTCAGGAGACCTGATTTAAACTTCATCTTCAGACAAGACACAAGAGGTGACTCATGGCTGGATGTCAACACAACATAATGTTATTGATCTGTTTTCTCAACAGAAACCTGCCCTGATGGCTGTGTGGGAACAGAAAGCTTTGCAGCAAGGACCTGTGAGCAGATCTGGTGAGCCAGGTGCTGGAGAGATTTCCATAAATCTGCACACCACTGTTTCATGCTCCTACAACTCTCTGAACAAAATATTATTTTAACAGTGATTTATCACAAAAGAAATGGATGTAACACTTAAGGTGTTAACTCTGGTTGCTAAATAACCCAAGCTTAAAGAAAAAAAGCTGATTTCTCTACACCTAGTGCAGACTTCTAGGATTTTATGCAATGGTGTCTATTCTGCCCAAGGTCATGTTTTAACTAAAATTTATCAACACACCATTTGCTAAAATGCATAATAAGAAGCAAATGCTCACTGGACTGGAATACATTAGACTTCACAAAGTATCTGTTTCAGTTTACCCATAACAAAGATTAAACACTGATTTAATGTTACATTATTTAATGTTATTCCAGTGTCCCACTCTCATCAGATCCAGTTGCTAACTTACTACAAACTTGTAATAACATCAATCCAAGTAAGAACTTTGCAGCCTCTTCTGTAAGTATTTACAATGAATACAAACACAAAAATTTGCATTTGTGTTAATACAACCCATGAATTCACAACTTGCAAGTCACCAGAAAGGCAATACAAAGACTGTCAGAGACAAGAAGAGTCATTAAGCTTAAATATTTTTATTTTTTGATCTAAATGTTTGTTTTCTTAATGATGAGGCAAGTTCATGGAGGTGGTGGTGGGGGTTTCTTTCCCTGCCTGTGGCAGAGGTCAGCAGGAAGGAGTGACTAAGCTGATCTCTCAGCAGGCAGCATAGCAGGTTTTATGAAAAAAGATCCTGTAAGCAATGAGAAACTGCTGAGCACTTGACTCTTTTGTACTTTGATTTGAATTATGTAACCTGGGCTGAATTCTGCAAACCCTGTATTCACTCCTTGCAATGAATGCACATTTAGGAATGGATTCAGAGCTCACAGAAAGGAGTTCAGTGGCTCTCAGTATCTCTTTCACCTGTGCTGCAGTCAGGAATATAAAGATGTATTATCTTCCTGTAAGGAATAGGAACTCCATCTGAAAAACTTACACTGCTAAAAAGCAGCTTTTGATGTAATCCTTCTACAATTGTTGTCACAACTCTCTAAGGGTTGCTGAACAGCTTCATAAAAGTTAGCCAGAGCAAAAGCATTCAGAAAAATTTTTAGAACTGCTAAAACATTTTCTGCAAAATTTTGAATGGATAAACTATCAGGCATTGAAGAAATTCATAGCAAACATTCACAGATGAACATAAACTGGACTGGCTCAGATTTTCTGTGGAATTAGGTGACTGATAGCCATGATTCTTTTTCGTGAGACTATACTCAGTGAAATAACATTTAAAATAATTAATATTACCTTTATCTGTCTTGAAGTGATTTTGTGACAATTTCCTAACTATGGTTCCAGCTATTACCCTTCAAAGATCTTTTCTTTGATTATGCTGCCATAAAGGTAAGATGTTGTTGAAAATAAAAAGGTTTTTGGGACGAGGTGGTTCAGGTGATCTCTGCAGTTCAAGGCAGCTCCTGAAATGTGCAGTTTATTTGCAAGGGTTGTGGGTGCAGGAGCTCTGCTTGAGCTGCCACAGCTTAGAGAATGCCCAGAGAGAGAGAGAGAGAGAGAGAGCAGGAGACAGAGAGGGAGAGAGTTAAAGTGAGAGAACGAGAGAGGGAGTGAGATTGCAAGAGAGCAAGAGAGAGCTAAAAGTCTGGTTCCATGATATTATGTCTCTTCTTATACTGAATATGGTGATGGTACAACATCCAATCAATAGAAGACAGAAATCTTTATAGAATTTACATACAACCTATCAAAACTACTACATTACCAAACTGTGTTACACTTTAACTCCTAAAAACTACTTTCTAAAACTACTTTTTTCTTCCCTGCCACACTGGCAGGGTTTCTCTGACCCTTGGACTTTTCTGTTTGCTGAAGCATCCTCTTCTTTGCTAAAGCCATTGTTCAATGCAGAGGGATTCTCCTTTAGCTGGCCAGCCCTTTGTTTTTTGGTTGTACAGTAACTAACAGCTTGGTATCTCATATCTCAAAGCCAGCTTTCATTTCTATTTCACTTACAGGTTTCATATTTTCAGAATCTTTTGCCAAGCAGTCATATCTATAAGGTTTCCCTATTTCATCCTCCCCAACATCAGTGATTTCCCCTCTATCAGGAGAAGCAGCAAGTGCAGCAAATCTGTGTGAGCTCATTCCATCTACCCATTAAACTCCAGGGATGGTCTCTCCACAGGCAATACTGGGAGTGTTGGGATTTGCTCCTTCCCACTGTGGTCAGGGGAGATCACCTGTGCCTGCAAGTGCTTGGTGCAAAAATGAGGCTCAGGAAAAGCTTCACTCCCACTCAGTGGTTTAAACAAAAACATTGGCCCTTCTTTGGTCTTTTTATACAGTAACACCAAGTGATAAGTTTAGGCTCAGGGCTGAGTAAAAGGGTTTCTGTGTTAATGGAGTGCCTGAAACCAGCCCCCAGTGGTGATACTGGGCTGTGCCTGGGATGCATTTCATTGTTCATGTGCCAAACACTGCCTGTTTGCTGTCCTGTCCATCCAGCTCAAGGATGTTGAGCTACAAATGTGACAACTCAGGAAACTCTGTGTAGGCACAGATGTTGAGACAAACTTCATTACTGCCTTTGAGGTAAAGCAGCACACAGTAAACTGCTTAAAAATCACCAAGAAACCCATGAAGGTTCTTGATCCTACAGAACACAGCTCAGTAACAGTTCAAAAGTACAGATGGGAGGCTCTTCTGTTGCTCAACAAAACTCTGAGGAAGCAGCCTGCCCATGTTTGTGTTTCAGAGTTTGGGAGGACGTAGCAGATAGAATTTTCCCATGTGTCAGCCTCCCAGATACATCTCCTGAGTTAGACTATTCAATTAAATGTTAGATTATTCAATTAAATGAGAATAGCAATGATCTTCAAGTATTCATATATATATGTAAAATAATATAGTATAAGGTTTCTACTAAAGTAAGACTTAACCATCTACTTATTCCATTAGTAGCTTTTGCATCTAATAAAACTGATAGCAGTTTGGTTAGATTTGTTGTAGATAAGCTGTAACTGATGGACTGAAACTGCAGTTTTGTCCCTGAACTCAGTTCACAACACAATGTCATAAAGAAAAATTTATAACAAAAGGAATTAAGAACCCAAACAAGATCAATTATTTTAATTTTATACTGCAATTACTTGGTTAAGCCTTCTTGCTGTCTTTCATATCTCCCTCCTCCTGTAACTTTTTTCCAATGTTATCACAGTGTATATCTTCTATGGCTAAAAGGAAATTTTGTTACTAACAATAAAAAATTGAAAAGTAATTAACACTTTATATTGTGTAACCCACATTATTCCCTTCACATTTCAACCCACAGGTCCTGAGGTGCAGCTGTAATACTGTCAAACTTTGTGATAGAAATAACTATTATGTATAAAAAAAATGAAAAAGAAGGGAGGATGGTTAGGTGATGTATGGCAGAGAAATCATTTAACAAGAACCTTATAAGTCCTTTAATTTTATGCCTTGCTATAAAACAACAGTGCTAGTAATATTTTTTGAATCATTTAGCTTCTACTATAATATAACCAGCAGACTAAAATAATGATCCTGAAAATATTATGATTTTTCTTTCTTCTCTATTGTAATCAATGGAACTGCATCATGCTACAGAATAATTTTAATAATCTTACTTTTTTCAACTTAATTGCTAAAACACTTATTTCTACTTCTAAATAAGGAACCTAGTGAGGCAGGCTATAAACAGCAGCAAAGATAGTCCGAGGTGAAGCCCACACAGTACAGGGGTGATAGGAAATAGTAGATATTTCAGGGCACAGCAGGATTAGAGTGACAGAAATCCAGAATCAACAGGAAAGATCCTAACTGACACAGGATTACTGCCCCAATCAGGAAAGGCTTGTTTACTGGTTTAACTGCTGGATGTATAAATTCTATAATTAGAGTCTGATCAGCTAAGAAACATTGCCAAGCAGTTTTAACACCCTAAAGAAATTTTAGACAGGCTATTAAAGAATGATTTATGGAGCAGGCTTTTGTTCAACCAAGTGATTAGAATTTAATAGTGTTGCCTACTAAGTATTGAATTGGACATAACCAAGCTAAGAAAAAATAAAAAAGCCAGAAACAAAAATAGAAAAATTAAAGCATTTCAATATTTTCTGTAAAAAAATGAAGCAGTAAAGAGCAGCATCATGTTAAAGTAACCAACAATTTTCAGCCTTCCATTTCAGGCAATATCTCACCTAACATGTTGTGCTGAACTGCTGATAGATTATTCTTTCATTCAAAAAAAGTTAAGATCTGCAGAATGATGCCTGGCAAAAGTTCATCTTGGTTTCTGTGGGTTGAGGAAAGGCAGAAAGAATTAAAAAAAAATACCAAATAAACCCCAAAAGTGGGAAAGGAAAACACTTCAAATATTATACTTTAGGAGAACTTTTTAAAATTGCTTTTGGAAAAACAAAGACAATACAAATAGAGACAAAATATTTAAGTCATCTTAGAATTGATGGTAATTTTTTCCTCCCTAAACAAACTTTCTTACTAAGTGGTATCCTGTCAATTGTCAGGCAAGTCTGAGACCTGATTCCTATTAACTTTAATGAGAGTCAGATTGTGTTTACAGGTCATTTGACCATTAGTACACATTTCTGTTGGGAGGAAAACTGTCTTATTCATCCAGCCCCTCATAACAATGAATGACAGCGAGCCCATTTAGTGCATTTCTGAACGTGTTGTTTCAAAACAACTTTGCTCTTAACAAAAGGGAAATGATGGGTGTGCAAGGAGTATAAACCCATCAGGAAGAGGCCCTGCTCACTAGCAGATGGATTTCAAGTACAGATCTTAGTTGCAAAACAATGTCCACAATGGCAAATTAACACCTACTACACCCACTTACAGAATTATGGGATGTTTTCAGAGAGCTGTGTGTGTGGGCAAGTAACCAGCAATGTGCCAAGAAAGAAAGCAACCACTGAGGTTTGTGTGGAAGCTTTGGGAACAGTCCCACTGAATCCCATCAAGCAGCTCTTTACAGTTATGGGCAGGTACCTGGATCAATCTAACACTTGCAATACAATAAAGATCCTGGAGTGCCAGCAGAACAAAACCAACCAGAAACCAAACCACCAAAAAAAGCAAACTAACTAAAAAAAAAAAAAAAAAAGGCAAAAAAACCCCCAAAAAACACCCAAACCCCCCCCCCCCCCAAAAAACCCAACCAACCAACAAAAACAACCCACCAAAACACCTCAAAAGATACACACAATAATTAGGCAATGTTGGGAAACCCAGGGGATAATTTAAGAAAAGCTGTCTCTACAATTTTCTTAGACTACTGCGCACCATGTGGTTCATCCTAGCAATTGTCTTCTTGATATTCTGTTCTCATTATTCTCTCATTTCTTGTGCAAGACAAAGGGTTTTAGGAAGGATTGAAAGTGATTAGCCAAGCTGGGCTAAGAAAATTATTCTGCATTTCATAAAATTGCTTGAAAATGGGTGTGAGGGGAAGAAAGAGAAGCTGGCAATATTTGTGCTGACAGAGATCAATGAAGTGTGATGTTTGTGATGTGACAATGCACGAACAGTGCTCAGGAAAATAGAAACTTGATACGATGACCTTGGTGGATGTGTTGGACAGAATTAGAGCTGTAAAGGACAATTTGAGACCAACAGAGAAGGATGATGTTTTTAAGAAAGTAGAAGTTGTAAAAAAGGGAGCAGTATCCAAATTGGAGTTGAAAGAATATCTGAATAAAAAAGTTATAGAATAAAGAGTTGTGATGGTTGGACACACTGGTGACTTAAAGAAAAGGAAGAAGGGATGCTGGTTTGAAACTTTTACAGCAGTTAAGGTCATTTGATTGATAGAAAGAAAATAATAATCGACTGTGGCCCAGTTTCAAGAATGCCTATGGAAAATACAGCTGGCTCATGAGGAGAGGAAACTGGAGAAGGGAATCAAACAGAAACCAGGAAGGAGAGAAACACGAGCCAGATAAAACACTACTTGTAAAACCTCTGATACACCAATAAGCAAACACCAGATCCATGTTTCTCCATGCCTAAGGCAGGCTGCTGTCCCAGAGGGTTGAGCCCAGGCTGTCAGCACCTGTAGGAGACCCAGTGGGATGTAACTGAAGGTTAATCCTCAGTCTATTGTTTGATGCTCAGACAATCTTGTACTTTATATCCAGAACATTTCTAGGAAGAAATGTACAACACATGCTCAAAGTGTGGCAGGTTCTCTGTAGGGAAGGAGAGATTCTATATTCAGGTAACTAAACCTGACAATAACACCGAAATAAATTAATAAAGTCTTTTAAAGTGTGGCAATGACAAACTGCTATTGTGATGTGCAGATGAAAAATGTTGGTAACAACCTTTGGGGATCATAAAGTGTGGATGAGCTGATCATAGAACCCTTCCATGAACTGCCTTTGGGAAGTTGGAATTCATTGGTGACTTCATAGACAGCAATGTAATTTTTAACCCAGCACTACTGCGTGTTATATGTAACTTTTTTAATTCATCAGCATCAAATGAAATACAATTACTCATCTTCTGGGAGCCTTTGAACACCTCTTAACATGAATTAAAATCTTCATTTATATAAAACTCAACAATATTGACCAAAACAAGACACTGTGCTTATGCACACTAACTTCTAGTCCAGGTACCAGGGGCATATTTCCTGGCACAATCATTTGACACTGAAATCTTAGCTGTAGTCACAGGAATTAGGAGATGATAGATGCCTCAGATCTGCTGGTGTGACTCCCATTCTACTGTAACAGTTTCCTCTATCAGGTAGGGATGCTGAGGGAAGCAAGATGACAACGAGCTCTTCCTCTGTAAAGCTCCTGGGAAAACATTGCCCTGAGCTTTCAAAACCTCTGTTGTTTCACAGGTCTAAGTGGGAAGCAGAACTTCAATTGCCAAGTGGCTTTCATCTGTATTTTTCATAGTGACCACTTCTAGTGCAAGGAAAGAGTCCATATAATATCTCAAATCTATGAGCAAAACAACAAAATGAAATAAAGGACTCATTTTTGTTCAAAAAATTAAATAAAACCACTTGGAGTTGTATTTATAGTGATAAAGATTACAGGCTTCTCTATAAATCATGTGAGATATACAGGTGCCAGGCTGCATTAAAACCACTTGGTCTGCACTATGTTTTGAAACAATAGGCCATAAAACCACAATTTTCATTTTGAAATGTCTTAATTTTATGAAACAAAAAGATGGAATATAATTAAATTCAAATAATGAAAGATATTATGTACAATAATAAACAGAGGAGATTGAACATTTATCTTCCTTATAAGGAAGAGAAAATTTGGAAAGACCAGTACTACCTTACAGCCCTTTAAGAGCAGCTGAGATGGGCAGCATTAGGTTTGTTTTCTGGTGCTGCTGCAGCAGTCCTTGAACATTCCCAGCAGTGCCATGACAGGGCCAGAGAGAGGATTTTTAATGACTGTACAACCAGAAATGTTTTGCATGATCTACATCCTAATTGCTGCTGTTCCCAAAGAACAGAACATCAGGTTTTACAATGCACAGCAGGGGACTAAAGACTCTCTTTAGAAAACTTATGATGTAAATATAGGACAACAAGGACTTTGAAACTCATTCATACAATTGCCTTTCACAGTAACACTTCTGCTCCAGTTGCAGGAATACTCATTTACAGAACTAAATTGGTATGTTTCCCTTTACACCATCTTTCCCTTAGTTAAAGGTTTTGTCTCAAAAATCTTGGAGTTTTACAGCTTCCTGGTGCATGTGGTAATCCTGACATAACAAAATCTCTCTTGTGGATTTCATGGCATTTCAATAAATCCTGTTAACATTAATCCAGTTTCTCCTGTTCTGGGTTGGAATGTTATCATTTTTAGACCATTTTGTCAAATCTTTTTAGATATATAAATTTCTTCATTGTATCTATATCCAGCCTTATTTGGGCCACATTAACTCCCTCCAAGTCAAATCCTGCTTTGTTTATGAGGTTATTGGCATTGATTTCAGAGGCTTAAGACAGAAAAATACCTGCACTTAATGGAACTATTGTACCAATCCCACTCTGTCCACAGAGGATATATCAGCTGTAAAGACATCTTCCCTCACCCCCACACCCTGCCTTTCCCTTCCTCCCTGCTGTGGTAACTGAATTAGCTGTGCTGTTCTTCAGATAAGTGCTTGTTTTTCAAATAACTGCTTAGTCTCTGACCCTTCCTCAAAACTGATTTATCTTTCATTTTTTTCTTAGTTTGTCTCAAGATGAACTTTACCTGACCTCACATCTACAGTGATTGAAGTCTTTATAAACTGAGCATGATGTCTAATTTTGTCTGATTTTAAAGGGTTTATTCCTGTAAAAGATGGTTAAGTGAAAGTCACAAGCCTGACATATTCTCTTCCAGGCCAGTAGCTTGTGGGATGTGATTCTGAAAGCTTGCTGGATGCAAGAGCAAGCAGCAGCTGAGATGCAACATCCCCAGATACAAAAAGTCTCTGTTTCATCCATAATTCAGCAGACTGGCAGTGGGCACCATGGAGCCCTCTATGACTTTATGCAGATGCAACTGCCCAGAAGGTTTGAAAAACCTCTGTCTTCCCACCAAATTCTAAAAACATTTCTATTATGCATTCAAAGCTGCAGATGCAGTGGAGCAACAGGAGCCAGAAGGTGACAGAGAAATCAAACAGGAGGGATTGAGAATATTGAGATCCTCAGTTATGCCAAGAATCTAGAAATAGCTAGGAAGTATTTCTAGCTGACCATCCAAAGGGGCTCACCAAAACAACATCCCCAATATATTTTTTCTCTTTAAAGTACCACTATACATAAAAACCTCTATCATTGATTAAAAAATAATTTGAGTTCTACGTAGTCTATTTTCTGTACAATAGCAAGAGGAAAAACCTCTAAAAAATATGGAAAAAATTGTTTTGATTTAGTAAGTCTATCTGATGAAAAGAAAGGGGTTTTTTTCTGGTAATTTGTGACAACTCCTAGAAGAAAGGATGGTACCCTTTTAAAGTTTTGGATAATTTCTTTTTACCATTTGTTTTTTCTTTTGTTTGGTTTTTTTTTTCCTTTTCTTTTTCTTTTTCCTCCAAGATCTTTTATTAGCTATTTTATGTTAAGTATCTTTGAAGATATCTCAAATCATGAATCGAAAAGAAAACTGTGCTCATGATGCCAAAGGACAAACAAAAGACTACATAACTTTTCACACTTTGACTAACAGGAAGATGTAATCATCCAGAAGTTGATTTCTCTTGTGGGAACACTGAGAGGTCCATTAAAGACACCACACCAAGCCCAACATCTCTGGAGTGTAAAAACTTTGATCCAAAATAAAGAGCACACAGCATCTGCCACTCTGAAAGGTAATGGCTGTCATTCAATTAATAGCGCCAAATTCCACTGGTTTAGCTGAAGAAAACAAAGAAAAGGACAGGGAGAAGCTTTCCTCAAAATGAGCTGAAAAACAAGAGTATTTAAAAACAAAACTAGGAGAATGATGTCCCTGAGAAGAACTGGCCAGCATTCCAAGAGGCAGCAGGCTGGGTGAAACCACCTGCACACAGCAGTGTGTGCACAGACAAGCTCTCACAAAAGTACCTGCTCCTGCATTCTGTGGGGAACTTAATACTCCAGAGATGCTCAATTCTGCATCATTCCACAGAGCAAACCTCTGTGTACAAACTGCAGACAAACACACCTCCTCTTTTTTAATGGTAAAGCCTAGATTTGCTAAAAGAAGAATCCAGTTAAAGATATAAATTCTAAAATTTTTTAAATAGTCTTTCATGGACAAAAATACAATTCCCATTTCTACTTCTTACTGGAGACTCTTCCAACAGAGGAAAAGGAGAACTGTGCATGATCCTTGGGCAGGTTCTAATTCAGTTACATAATCTAATTATGTTTCCCAGCAATGTACTGTCTGAAATATTGAAACAAGGTTTTAAGCAGTATTTCACAAGGATCTAGATTTAATATGCATTAGCTGAACCAAATTAATTTACTGTTAAGTGTAAAATAACAAACTCCAATGTAAAATAATTAATCCTGTACTTATCTTAAAATATGGACATTATTTATTCTGGATTTAACAGCGCAGTAATTCCATGCTAATAAAATATACAGTAACTGGCTTGTTTTAACTATAATCTTAAATACCAATTAAAGATGGTATTTAGCAAAATCAGAACATCCCTCAAAAAGAATATGTATTTATAATAAAATGAATCAATAAAAATATGAGAAAATAGAAAAAAACCTACCATATTGAAAACTCCAATGACACACTCCTTAAAGTCTTGCTTTTCTATTTTGTTTAGGAAATTTTTAGCTGAAGTTACCACTTTTCAAATAGGGTTACCCCAGCAATACTGAGTTTGAGACTTAACATTAGTTCATAAGCATTTTGCTGAATCCAAATTTTGGTTTCCATAAAATAGTTCTACTTAGCAAGCTCAGAAATGGGAATTGATATCTTGAAGGTTCCAAGAAGGTTCCTGACTAACATGACATTTAACTCAAAGAGTTAAATTTACAAAATAATTTTCCATTCCATTTTAATGGGTTTCACTCATCTTCACTGGATAGAAATCATCTCCTACAAACCTGTTTCTTCTTTAAGCCCATAAAAAGTGACATGTTAAACTTCAAGGTAGTTTGGCACAGAGAATACACAACTGTTAAATAAGATATTTTTGTAGGAACATTTTTTTGTCTTATGAGGTCTAAGCATACAGTGTAAATCTGGCAAGTGCTATTTCTTTTTTAACTGAAAGAAATAAATACCCAAATCAAATTTCTTCAGTTCCTGGCTCAGCATTCCAGAATCAGAGGATGCCCACCTTTCTCAAGGCTGTGGCATCTTTTTTATGGCAAAAAGCTGGTGCCACCAGACTTGCCAGTTTCAAACTGCAACTCACAGTACACTGATGGGAAAATTAGTTATTTCTAAAGCCAAAAATAAAAAATTTTCTACCACTATCCAGGAGAGCTACAGCCTATCTGGATCTTCAAGAGACAAGAAGGGAACCATCCTTTGTGTTGACCCAGCTCCAGAATTTGTCAACTTGACACAAGCTCCAGCTTGTGTCCAGTGATTGGCACGGTACAGGCTTGTCAACAGCACAGCAGCTCTTTGATTCAGGCCAGCCTTATTTAAATAAAATAATAGTTTATATTAAAACACCTTTGTGATCTAGGCTTTTGCAATTAAGAAAGGGGAAAAGCGAGCAAAAGCTCAGGAGTGAGCAAAGGATGGGGCTTGGAAAAGGGAAGGGAGCAAGAAACAGAACTGAGACTTCAATACTGATATAGAAAAGTAGAAAAAACTGGACTGAGACAAACCAAAAATGATAAGCTGCAGCTTCCAGGCAGTGGGTGAAACCTAAAGCACTCCACAACTGTAGGAAAAAAAAGCCTACTGCAAATCCTCTGGGAGATTGGGAAGGAGAAAAAGCTGGTGAAGCTGGCCAAGATCTGATTGTGGTATTAAAAAGAAAATCCAAGTGCCTTTTTAGGGCACAGATATTTAAGTCCCTCAGGTAACAACCCTTATTTATACCTGCAAAAACTGAATTTAGTCCAGAGACTGGGCTGTCAGTCACTGTGAAGAGCTAAGTCAGCCTCCCTCAACAACAGCTTCTATATTCTCTTTATAAAAGTAGTTTTATTTGGTCTCTAAGGAAGATCACTGACAATTGCAGCAATAGGAAAACAAACAAACAAAAAACCATTGACTTGTACTTCTTGTCCACTTATACTGGTGGCATCAACTCACAGGCTCTCACTAGAGATGAACAAGGTCTATATTGAGCAGCAGTATAGAAAACATGCTCTGTCCTCACATCTGGGAGGAAAAGGGCTTAAATTCAATTATACTTACAAGGATAAGCAGTGTAACAACAGTTTGAGCTCCAGGAATATTTTGTTTAGGATGAGCCAATTTTATGAACACTCAAGCCAGACAAACAACACAGTTCCTTTCTTTCATTGCTTGTTGCATTTAAAGGCTGTTTGGAGTTATCAGGTCTTTTCCAGAGTTGTACATAACTGTTACCAAAGAACTTATCAGCAACTGCTCATCCACAACTCGTGTTCCTGTTGAAGGATTTCTGTACTTAGCAGAGAATCAGTGTTTCTCAACCAGTCAGCAGGGATGGTGCAGTGTTGACTCTCCAGCAGGAGCCAAAGGCAGTTTCAGAGCTCTCATCAGATGTGAGTAAAATCCCAGCTCCAACCACACTGAACAGTGATTAGTTAAACTGATCTTGAGTGGATTCTTCCTGCCCTGCTGATGGATCAGCATCATGACAACTCTCCTTACTTATTTCAGGGTGACAGAGCAGACTATCAGCTTTCACTTCTGCTATAAAAACTGAGTTTAGCATCTCTCCAGAGCCAACTCAAAGTCTGTTTCTTATCGTAGCAGACACAAAATATTTGCTAAGAATGTGTATAACTGTTGAAAGGGTGACACACTGGTATCAAATCACTGATGCCTGAAAAGCACTTAATGCCATCTCAATGAAAAAGTTCAAGTGTTATAAAACTCCTCTGTGTAGGTTTTATTTTGATTTGGGTTCAGCACACTGGGACAATCTCACAGACCTCAGCATGATCTCCACATTTTGGGTTTGGTAATATTGGATGGGAGTACCAGGATTTTCAGCTATGTTTTAGTTCCTCAATATTTTGTTTTTGCACTCTTTGGAACATTTGTTTTCGCCTTCAGTCTTAATATTGCTTTGAATGTTAGAGACTGCAATTTGGAACACCAATCTAGTTATTATTGTATCTCAGTACACAAGGTCATTAACCCAAATAAAGTAACCAGACTAAGAAAATAATTTAGCAGTTTTGTTTATATATGGCACATTTGGAGGCACCTACAATAAAATGCTTCTTTTCATTATTTTACTTACTATTTGCTCTTATGGGTACACAATTATTCAGAAGGAATGAATTTGTGCTTTCCATCTGCTTTCACCAGGATGAGCTGAACCATCAACACACCTTGATTCTCACACTGTTGATAGCATTTTAAATAAAGATTTTCTGTTTACATTCACATTTGCCTGATACATTCCCACATTCTATCAAAGTCCCCTTCATTGCTCTGCAGTGATTTTCTTAAACAGAATAGGAAAACTCAAAAAGAAGCCATCAAAATTAGCCTGTTGCTAATTGCAGCTGTAAAAATTTAATCACTTTATTCTTTTCAAAGCCAGGTAATCACACTGTCCATACATACTCTGCATTTCATCTTGCCCTGAAATGTACTCTCTTCATACACCTGCATGTAAATATTTTAAACCAAGAGCAGATGGAGGTTTGCTCTTGGTCATTATGAAAATTTTTCCACTGCTGATTAGGATGAACATAAAGATTTTTTATTATTGTTATTAGTAAGAAAGAGGATTAATTATGGACCTTGAAAACACATCAGATTTCTATACCATCATTATGGCCAGGCAATTTTCTGTGCAAGGTGCACTGTACATTTATTCTTACAAAGATCTTATTGAAGTGCTATAAATAATCAAAAAAATAAAGCTATCAAAATCATGATGTGCCTCAACATAAAAGGCTTAAATCTGGCCAATGAGTTCTGCACAATGAATAATGCAAACAGCTCTATTCATATGTACAGCACTGTACAAAATTTAATTTAGGAATTTAAGTATTTGCCTCTTGTGTGACTTTTCTGCCTCTTATTTAATACAATTTACTTTCTCTGAGAAATTATCACAGTACATTTTGATATCTGTTCTTCAAAGAATTGTAGGGATGGTTCTTAAAAAATATACTTCAGAGTATCTTATACAAACCTGCCAATTTCTATCAGACTCTATAATAATAATTTTAAGTTATGAGGTATTGCTTTTCATTTCATTCATATTCATTAGCAGTGAGCAGATATCAGAGGTACGTGGGTGACTGAAGGGAGATCCAAAATTGAGAATTAATATCTACTATAAATGGCTACAGGGAACCAAGATGGAAAAAGTAGAACCACTCTTTAAACCAAATAACTTTTAGGAGAGGAAAGAGCTTCTAGACATCGTTGAGCTGAGTGTCCATTTTAGAAAATATACTAATTCAGCCTTCAGTACTAAGCATGGAAAGAAATGCTAAAAGAAGCAAAGTATGTCAAAAACAGTTTTAACAATTGTTAATTCTAATCACTAATATTGGATATCATTGTTTCACAGAGAATTTTATAACCAAAATATTTATCTTGGCCAAAAGATAACCTGAGATACAGAAATTAAGACAGACAAACAGAAAATAAAGCCTATTTTCTTTGTGAGCTACCCTAAAGGTGTGTGTTTATGTCTTGCAATTGTAGCACTTCAAAAGGTGAAAATCAAAACTCAGGAGCAAGTAGGAAACCTTATCCAAAGGAAGAGCAACACATTCACAAACTGTGGCTGGAAAAGAGAAAGGAAGTGTCTGACAAATCAAATAGAAACCATAAAAAGAATTTATTGCCTTGTTCACTGTCTCTAATATGAGGTAGCAGATGTGAAAGGTGGCAATTTTAAACATCAATCTATTACAAAGCTAGTTTAGGATCTGCAATGTAATCTCTCCTATCAATACATCTGAGAGAATTATCTTCTGCAAGACAATTGTGCAGTTAAAGCATACTCGCTGGCATTGCCCATTACATTTATGTTTTATTTATTAAATGAGCAATCACTAATTGTGTTTACACAAACACTGCCAACTCTTTTGAAGGGAAACTCCAAAAAGAACAGCACCTGCAGTGAAACTTTTGGTTCACTATCCATCCTTCTCTCCAAGCTTGTTTCACTTGACAGAAGCTGTACTGAGGGTTACATGTCCAAGGGAATAAACATTTTCTAAATGAAATACTGAAACATGTTTATGAGATTACCTGAGCTCTTCAGGGGAGGAAACAGGCTTTTTTACCCCAAAAGAACAGCTATATTTTTAAGGAAATCATTGTACTTCACTTGCAAAGACATCATCTTGCAATGATCAAGGGAAAAACTCTCAACACTGTGAGGAAATTTTGCTGTATCACTGAACTTTTCTGTCAAGTCTGAAACCATCATGATCTCAGAGAACACTTTTATTCTACATGAAGTCTCATATCATCACTGTGTTTTTTGAATATCCTGTCAAACTCTATACAACAGAGATTCAGTGACCTCTTCAGTAAAATCCTGATAAAAACTCATAAACATATTTACCAGATACCAAAGCTGCTCTTATTCTGAAGAGAAAGTCAATCCTATTCACACAAAGGGGAATCTGTCTGTAGACAATAAAAAACTCATGACATAATAATAACAATTCATGATAAAGTAACAGATATTTCAAATGTCATTAAACATTGCAAATTTAGAGTAACCAGATTATACACTAAGCAACCTCAGAGCAAGGATATTTCTGCTTAAGGATAACTGGGAAATGATCCAAAATTTACAGAGATAGTTTGCAATAATTGACTTTTTAACATACAAGAAACCAGAGAGGCACAAAGATCTTCTACAAAATCAAATGCCTGCAATATGTTAAAGCAGTTCTATTTATACATGACATTTTAGGGAGGAGTATTCAAAATGTGCCTCAGTAGGTACACAGTCTAGCTCAGCATATTCATCAAACTCCCACTCTACATTATTTCAATAGGACCCCACAGGGCCACATGTTGCATTCAAGGCCAAATGCAAAATGCTGAAAACCACAAAAGATTTTCTTCCAGATTCAGAAGGAATCAAGGGAAAGTAGGGAGTGTTTTATTGGGGTTTTTTGTGTGTTTTTGGGGGGTTTTTTGTGTTTTTTTTTTTTTTTTTTTCTATTTTTTTCCGTTTAAGGAGATGCTCAATCCTGCAAGACTCAAGTGGAAGCTGCCAGATGGAGAATACTAAATGCAAACTTTTATCATTAGCTGTGTACCTGTGCCCAAGGATGCCTCTGCTGGGTGACATTCCTGCTCCAGAGCTGTTTGCCTCAGCAAGGGACTATTTCTGTATGGCAAACCAAATGATCTTTACACATGAGATTTTGTTGAAATTAAAGGAAAATATTTGCATATTTTGCAAAAGAATAAGAAGAGATACCATTTTCTGAACAAGCACTGCACTTAAATTAAAGGAATTCCACCTGATGCACATCTAGTTGAGGGACACTTCCATAAACATTTGCAGCCATACCAGACTGCCCTTGGGGAGCAGGCAAAGTGGTCCAAGTTTTGCTTCTATTTTTGTTGGTCAAAATCACCACAAAGTGTTCTAACCAACTGGAAGCAGAACTGTGCTATAGAATTCCTGGATGGAAGATGTAGACATATTTTTCAATGGCAGTTTGTGAAGCAGCAAAAAAAAAAAAAAAAAAAAAATTACAATAAAAAATATCTGTATTAAACAGGACACTTCATGTGCCTATGCATGTCCTTCTGTGAAATTAAATATTGATCTCATATCTTTTTTTAATCTTCCTTCAAGCTGCGAAGTATGAGTTAGCAAATAATAATTGAAAATATGTTTGAAAATCAGTCTAAAATGGGTATGATTTTCCCCTTTCTTAATTTCAGCCTTGTATACTTTAATCACATGAGTATTTTGGGGATTAGGGGTTTTTTTAAAGGCTTCTCCTCCCTCTGATCTGTTCTTCATGTTGTAGTTTTCCTTCCAAGTCTGGATCTTCATGCTGCAGAGGATTGCTCTGGAGATGCAGCATCAGGAAACCACCTGACACAGAAGATTAATGTACAAGTCTGTTGGAACTGTTATTGCATACCAAACAGAGTTCCCTGCCCTCCTTTCACCACTAATTCCAAGGCAGAAAACTCTTTTACTCATGGGCAATTTTAATTTTCATATAAATGTCTCCTTTTGCTTTCCTTCAGGAGAAATGCCTCAGTAGGTTTTGCTTGGATTCTTATGGTAACTGTCTTTCCACTGTTCATTCATTTTCATACATTTTCCTCCAGCCACCTATTTTAATTTCAATTGATATTTCATTTTTTTTCTGACCTAATTTTCATGGAACAAAGGGCTCCCAGATAGACAGGAGTGAAATAAAGGTTACAAAATCCTGTAAAGGAAGGCCCTTCAACTCCTGTCCCATTTAGCATGGTAATGTATTTATCAACAGAAAGCAAACTCCTGATGATGCTGGAATGGAAAAGAGTTTGTGCAAGTTCTCTAAGAAAATCATGCCAATATTAGAACATCAGCCTTGTGATGAAAACACCTGCATTGCTTCACTTCTAAGTGTGGGGTCAGAAAATTTCCTTTTTAATCAATTATTTTTGCTCTCAGCCTGTTTTGCATATCTCCAAAATCTATGCTTTCAATTCATACTAAGTTTCTTCTCATTCAGATATATACTGTTCTCCTTATTAAATTTGTTTTGGTTAGTACTTGACATCAGAGAGCTCCAGACAAAATTAAAATAATTTTAGTGAATGAAGACCTACAATAGGCTTTTCCTAGTTATTTCATTCTGATCTAGATACATGTATGTCTAAACAGAAAATTTAATCCCCTTTACTTTGTTCATATCTTGTAGTTTCTCAATGTCATAAAAAATAGGTGATATCTGTTCCAAAAAAATAGCAAATATATTTAAATTAATTACATGAAAGATGTTACCTTCAACCAAAGTTGTCTCAAATTAAAATTTGGAGAGTATTATGCTTGATACACTGCAAAGTTACAGTTGGTATGGTTAATATTGACATTTTCTATGCACATCAAATGGAGATCTGCAATGCTTTATGTGTCCCAAGACAATCTCCTACAATTTTGATTTTTTTTTTACCAAATAACCTTGGAATCAGAGCAGTCTCAGGTGAGGGATTAGCCCCTACACTATTAGAATACCTGTGCCCCACTCGTGGCAACTGAGCTGCAAAACTTGTCCATAGCCCAGAGTCCCAAAATGATTACCTGGCCTAGTTACAAACTCTACTCATTAGTCTCCTTGTATGATCACCCTTTAATCTCTAATCTAATTAATTTATTTTCTGGCCCTGGTTTATCAGGCTCAGATCTTCTCAAATCTCATTTCAGATTGTGCAAAATGTAAATTTCTAAGCTTCCCTAAGCAGACCTCTTATCTATCAGAAACATAGGGGTTTTATTCCCTATTTTTGTAGTCTAAATTATATTGCTCAGTATTTTGAGTGATTTTCATTCATTATTGTGTTCTCCTATGTATTCATTTAAATTAGCCACAGCATCATTAATCTGCTATTGTACTTATACAACTGCAGTTCACACCTTTGGCCCTCTAATATTTCAATCAAGAACAACGTCTTAAATTTTAGCTATAGAAAGCCACATTAATTTCAAATTACTGATTTAAGTAGTGTCTGAGGTGGACTGTTTTTATCTGTTAGAGAAGATCAAGCTCTTACATTCCCAGGAAAACCTGGGAATGCTGCTGACAATTCCAAGTATTTTTGCTGAGTCAGTCTGCATTCTCTAAAAATAGCCATTGTATGATTTTACCAAGATCTGTGACTCAAAATCTGAAACTTACCAAGAAATAATTTTAACATTGGCAGCATTCAAATAATGTTAGAAATATATATATTACAAAGCAGCAAAATCCTTCCAACAAAGGATCACAAGTATCAGAACAAATGCATTCAACAAAAGACTCACAAGTGCTGAAACGATAGCAAAAATACCACATCATGAGAAAGAGAAAAGCTAAATAAAGAATCAGGATCCAGCTAGAAATCTTTGTAACATATCAGGCTTATAGATACTTTTCTCTTAAAATCCTGCGTTCTGTTTAGGATTAAGAAATCTGATCTAAAGAAAGAACAGTTGTTTTGTCAGATCAGTGGCTGAAAATCTCAGTAGCTGGTATTGGTGAAGTGGGGGCACTGTAACTGGTTTTTGAAATGAATCATAGATATATTTTCCCCAATATTTTCTCTCCACTAAGAAGTATAGTGTAAACAGAGGGAAAGTTACACCACAGAATCCTTCTAAAACTCAATTTCACTGTGTGATCCTTGGGAAAGAGAAGGAGGGAAAAAGGAAGAGAAACCTGGCAAGTGAAGAATTAAACTCTGTAAAAATGCATTTTTGACACAACTATGAAAACAATTCCACAAAAGGATGATATTCAAGCATGTTAAAAACAATTTGCACAGATAGCCTGGAAAAGGTGATAGGCTCACAAAGCACATTTGAAAGAGGAAGTTTTTTCTTTCACTTTTCTCTTCCCATCAGCAACAACCTCCAGATTGGTGGTGAAGAAGTTAAGATATCCTGCTCTAGGTTTGGACAAATGACTTTTAGTCTTTGCTCTTGCAGAAGCCTACTCAGAATGTCCAGTTGAAAGTGTCCATTTGCATTAGGGGACCAACCTTGACCCAATTGCAGTTGCAGACAAAATTTTGTTTAGCAATACTAAGAAATATGCTTTATTTACCCTAACCAAATGAAGAAACTGTACTGTGACCCACTGATCTGATGTTCTCTCAGAGGAAAATCTGATTAGAAATTTGTGTATTAATCCTCCTGGCTTTGCTGTCCAACACCTGCATGTTCCTGTTTGGAGGCTGGGGAGGTGCCCTGAAGAACTCCAGCAGCAGCAGCAGCACTGTTTGGGGCCTTCCTCAGTGGCAAACCCTGGGATCAAGCACACCCCCAGGAGATTTGCAGGTGACACCAAGCTGAGGGGTTTGGCTGATCCTCCTGAAGGATGGAGGACATCCAGAGGGACCTGGACAAGCTTGAGCAGTGGCCCATGGGAATCCCACAAGGTTCAACAAGGCCAAGTACAAGGTGCTGCACCTGGGGCAGAGCAACCCCAGTACCAACCCAGGAGGGGAGATGAACAGGGGGAGAGCAGCCCTGCAGAGAAGGATTTGGGGGTGCTGCTGGAGGAGAGGCTGGATATGAGCTGGAAATGTGCATTTGCAACCCAGAAAGACGTTTGTATTCTGGGCTGCTACAAAAGCCCTGTGGGCAGCAGGGGAGGGAGGGGATTCTCTGCTCTGCTGAGACCCCACACCAAGTCCCCAACACGACAAGGGGGCCTGTTGGCCCCTTGTACCCACAAAAACAAGGGGGAATGGTTTTCAGCTAAAACAAGAGGGTAGATTCAGATTACCTATAGCAAAATATATTTTATGCTCAGGGTGGTGTAGCACTGGAAGAGGTTTCCCAGAGAAGTTTTAGCTGCCTCACATATTTTTAAACAAGACCTCATGTTTAAAATTATTTTTTGATATTACTTCATTTCCATCATGAAGTGCTTCAAATTCATCTCAATATTTTCAGTCTTTAAGACGAGACATAAATAGCACTCTCACTGTGCTTTGCAGATCAATCACATCCTCCTGATTATTATGAACTTAATTGGTACACATGACTTAACAGTAATCTTGATTTTTTTTTTTCCCTCTGGTTTTAAAATCTTGAGTGAATTTCAGTTATGCTCCATTGGAACCAAGACACAAGAATATTGGATTCTCCAGAAATTCACCCATGTTAAGAAATTCCACATATTCAAATTCTATCCTTTGAGGTGGGATTTTTTTTTTTTTTTTGAGTGCCACCTAGAGATTTCAAACCACCTAAAGGTTGTTTACACTCTATTTTGGGTACAATTCAGTTACACCTAGTTCCAAAATAAACAGTGTTCACTGCTTGAATAAGTGAAGGTACTACCTACTGTTACATTTCTATGCCAAACTCAGACACTTTCCAGAGAGCCTTGTCATTCACCTCTGAGAATGCAATTCCTGCTTGATCTTTAAAACTCTGTCTTTCCATGGTAATTCACCAAACTGGACATTAATTTAACACAGAACTGCATCAGCTTTGCACCTGCTCTTGCACTCAGCCATAGCTCTCACACAGAGGTTTTCCACCTTCAGAAACCTGGGTTTGAGGTCCCAAGGAGACAGTCTGAAATCCTACACGAGGAGCAGAGCTGCTGCCTTTCTGCTGGTCAGCAGTCCCAGCAGAGCTCTCCTTTCCATTGGGATCTGCTCCCTGAGGGCTCCTCCTGCTCTTAGAGGACAAACTGCAGCATTTTTGAGAGATGTGGCCAGACAGGAACAACATGGGAAAGGAGGGCATGACACACCTACACAAACCCCCTGAGGCAAGTTGGGTCCTCCTCATTAGGCAGGCAATAATTAGATTCAGACAGATCCATAATGAAATGCTTCTCGATTTGCTTCAATGAATTGTTTTGCTTCATATGATTTCACCCAAGATGAAATATGTTGTTTACATTTCATCAAAAGGAAAACCAAGGAATTTAAATTTTACCTGTATGTGGCAACGCTTTCCACTGGAAGAAGTTAAAAAAATTCTGGTAATAATTCTTTCAATATTATGGTTTAATGCATAACAATTTAAGGTTAAAAGCACATTCAAGATACCAGTGCTTAAAGAACAGTGATGAAGATAAAGCTTCATGTGCAAGACTATGCCATCATTCACCCAAACTAGTTGACATTTTTCACACTCTTCCATTTAGACACACAAATCCCAATTTTGCTGGAGAAGAGAGTAAGGATCCAACTCAGCTTTCAACTCAGATTTTTACCTAAACTTTATATTTGATATTCTTTTAAATCCCAGATCTTAAAATCATAGAACTACAACAGAATGCCATGTCTTGCTTCTAATTTTAAAAGTTCATTCATGAGAAAAAAATCTTGACAATGTGGACCATTATGTTTTAAATAATTTTTACATGTTGATCTTGATTTTTAGATCAGTTATCACATTTTTATGAGGCAGTTATCACTGAAAATATTATTGCACAATGAGGAAAAACTTTAAAAAAAGTCATTATATTTAGCAAAACATACTTTGATGAAGAGATTAAAAAGACCTCCAGTCAAAAAGAAGCCTAATGGAGTACTGAAAATAGAGAAAATCCTCTTTTTTGATAAATACATGTATGATATCTATATTTAAATAAAATTCTCCAGCCTCCTCTATGCTATGACAGTTATTGATTTGTTTTCTTCCTTTCTTTGAGATGTCTGAAATAAAGCAGGCAATTCCTGGCTTCACTTCCCATTACTTCTAATACTAAAAAAACCTGTTAATCTCTTGAGCTATTTCATGAACCATCTTCATTGAAAGAAATAATTTTCATTGCCACCTTAGAAGAGGTTCTTAAGGAAAAGTGCTTTTTTTCTTAACTAAATTAGAATATACTTTCCATTTACCTGTCTTAATATAGTAAAAAGAAGTGACATTCTGTTCTATGTAAAACACATCTGTGCAGAAATATAAAGATTATTCCATTAGACACCTGAAAACACCTGAGAGCTCCACTCTCTTGACCTCTGGGCTAGTAAATCTACACAGTGTTCCTACATGTCTTATACTATTAGAATAAGCCACTATAACTGTACCTTTTCCTGTTGAAATAAACACTCTGAGCTGTACTTAAAAGTTGGACTATATTCTATACTTACCAGATTTAAATTCAAAGTGCTTGCAAAGATCTTGGCAGGTTGGGAACTTGTAAGATCTTCAGAATTTGAAAATGCAATGCTTTGACAGACAAAATTCATCTTAATACTCTTTGCAGATACTATTTCTTATTAGAAAAACAAACAAAAACCTCTCGAACAAGAACTTTTCAAATATGTGACTGCCAGCACATCCACTGACACAATAAACAATGGGAGAGACATAACAGTCCAACATCTATAAGCCAAGTGATCCTTTACTTCTCACAGAAAGTATTTTGCACATTTACCAGGCAAACCACCCCTTGCCAAATTCACACAAGTAGCATTTCTGCAGTAGTAAGGTTTTTCCAGTACTGAGGTATTAAAAACTGTTTCATCCAAACAGAGCTCCCCTTCCCCTGGCAGTAAATAGATCTCTGGATGAAACCACCAACAATAATTTATACAAAATCTCTGGCCTGAGATAGAGGATGGGAAACTCATCTAACATTCAAAAGGATCAACAAAGGGAATTCGTCTCACGAAAGAAAAAGGATTAATGAGTGGAGAATGCACACCTTGCTAATCATCTACCCCTGCAAATTATGTTTCCTTTGAAGGTTGTACTGACTCTTTGTGTCCTATTCATGCAAAAATCAGAAGTCAAAGTTTCTGGTATTGAAATGGCTTTACAAGTGCTGTAGAAATCATGCACTAATCTTAATGTTGCTGATATTTAGGGAGAAGCAACCGGCCCTTCTAAAGGATGATTGTCTTGTAAATTAAGACCAAGGGAGCCAGGAATTCATTCTGAGAAGATTAGATCCAAATAGCTGACTGTTTAATGAGGCTTAGGCAAGCAATAAAGAAAGCATTAAAAGGAGCTGTAGCTTTCCTTTTTGACAAAGCACAAAATTATGACACCAGAAGTAGACATACTCCTTTTAAAAGTCAAAATATTCAAGATCTTAAAAGTACAAAATTCTCTAATTTTATGCTTTCCAAAGTAAGCTGCCCAAAGGGAATAGGTGTTTCCAGTTCTGCTCCCTTTCAGTAGAATTCTGACACATGTATTCTGTGCTGATGTTAATGAATCCACCTTTTTTTCCCCAGAGCTCTGCTTCTCTTTAATCAAGTAACGTTATTAAGACCAACAAAAAATTGCTCCTTTTATACACTTGGCTATAGCTTAGTTCTCAGACACTCATTTTTTACAGAGTTCATTGTATTAACCTATCATACATGATGAGACCAAATTTCCACAAGCTTCAAAGGAAAAAAAATTAAGTAATGACCATACTTTGGGGTCCAGTAAAGTAACTGGCTAACATTATATCTCCTATTAGCACTGAGCAGAAGAACTGCTGGCAGTATGGATACTCATCTTCATATTTTCCCATTAACATCTACCATATGCCTAGAGTATCTATTTAACACAAAACTGTAATTATTTTACCTAATTAACTGGTACGTTAAATGAAAGGCCGACTCTGCAAAGTGAGTTAAACCACACCAATTATGTCTCGTGATGCGTATTTTCAGTCTTACAATTGTCAGTGGAGTTTCTCTGACTATGATTAATGCAAACTGATTAACTTCCTTTTTATAGCTTTAATCTTCCTAAAATGTGTAAATATATTCTAGTATTAGCAGATCTTGAAATTACAGCAGAGGGAATTCATTGTTTGTTTATTTACTGAATGCAGTCGCCATCAGCTCAACCCCACCAATGCTTCACAATCCCCCCAAACTGTCTCTGTGATGACAAAAAAAAAAGCAGAAACAAAACCCAAGAAACTCAGTCTCTATTGGTCTTCTATTTTTCAAGCTTACCTTACAGAACAATACTTAACCACAGAGTCTTTTCATGACCTGCAGTTTTAATGTTTGCCCAGCAGTATAAATAAAATGGTTATAATTCCAAAGAACACCTTCTGGATTTACAGTCTCATTGCAAATGGTTAATGTCCCTTTGACCTCTCTAAGTGCTCATTGCATCAACTGGCTGCTCCTTAATGAGCTATTTTTGATGCAAAATGCACATATGTGCAGTGATTAATCACAAGGTGCACAGAGAACACATTTTGACTTTATCAGTTACTTCCTTGCCCAGTTGTATATCACACTGAGTCAGTGGTTTTATTCCCCCTGACACTATTTCTTCTTTGCTTTCTAAGTCTTAAACAAAGTGACTGCTTTAAAAGAGCACATTGCCTGTTCTGTTTGAGTTTCATTAATTTTCAGCATTATCATCAGCATAGTTGGTTTCCTTTGGCTTGCCTATCATCTCTGGTACTGATTTCTCTGCCCTCCTGTCTGTTAGAGGGTAGGGGGAACTTTAGGAATTCTTACAGAATAAACTTTTGTACAAGAGATAAAATCTTACTGCAGCCTCCCACAAACTCAGTGCCAAGTTCCAGCTTTCCTTCCACTGAAGAGTTGGCAAAATCTTGGCCATTACTTACTAAAGAGAATTGTGCTGGTCTTCCATGTATTCAACCTCCTCATATCCATACCAATTGCTTTGGTAAAACACAGGTGAGAACTTCATTTTGCTACTATGCCTCTTTGTATGCTCTGTAAAAGTACAGTGTGTAAATGGCAAGGACTCTCCCTGGACCTCATCTAAAGTAGAGCTAATCCACAAATCAAAAGCTACTCTGTCCTAAGCTGCATCAATGCTGTAATTACTGTATCATTTTTATAGCCAGTCCAAGATGAAACTGAAATGAGAGATGACTAGAAAAAAGGAAAATATTAGCCTATTCCATTTGCTGGCTTATTTAAATTGAAATGTCACATGAAATAATTTAATTTTGACAGTGTTTAACAGATTCAAAGCAACATTTCCAGATTCACATGCCAAACCATGTTTCTGTGGGAAAGCTTTTTCCTTTCCTCTTGCTATCTTGCTTTAGCTCCTGGCAGCTCACCTGGTGGGCAGAAAGCCTGGGGATGACCTGGAAGACTAAACAGGAGCTCCTGACATCGACAGCTCCCAGGCAGGCTGCCAGGTGAGCAGCTTCAAACCAAAACATCATTCTCTTTCCCAGAGAGTTTCAAAACCATTTGAGATCTCAAAGAAAATACATTTGGAAAGGTATTCCACAAAACAGAATTACTTTTTTCCAGGCATCTGTGTAATATAGATTTTTTTTTTTTTTTAAATAAGGATCCATTGAATGTTTCAAAACCACTGAGTTTGCTCTTTCCCATTCAATGCACATCAAGTTCAAAAAGGTACCCCAACAAATTCACATTTGAAGTGTTGTCCTTGTAAAGGAGAGCAGATCTGCCTGAGATTACAAACCAGTAGTTATTTTACTCTGTTGTGGCATGTGTTTAATAAATAGGAATACATATTAAGTAAATTGCAGGTTTCTCCAGAGGCATTGTGAGGCATACTAAATGTGTGCCAATTCAGAAGGTAGCCACTGTTTCTGCAGGTGTAGAAGATATTACAGAAGTTACTAGGCCTCTCAGAACATTGCAAATTAGAAGTAAATATGCTGAAATGAGCAGAGCTAAACAACAAAATCACATATTTAAAAAAAAAAAAAAAAAAGTAGCTGGTTGAAAGAGTCAAGATTAAGTGTTTTAGAGAAAACAGCATAGGTCTAAATATTTGACATCTAAAGGCCTTGGATCAACTTCTCACTTAAAACATGTTTCACTAATAAATTTTTGCATAATTCCTTTTAACTTTCTGGCAGGTTAAGTTGAAGCACAATTACCCTGAGATATGCAGGAGTGATCAATAAGAATCACTGCCCAGCAGCATTGAACAACCTGAACAATTGCATCAAGACCAACAGGCAAATAACTCATCTCCCAGGGCTAAGTGTTCTGCAAAGTACCAAGCACAAGTCCATTTTTCCTATAGAACAGAAATTATTCCAGAAGTAGGAAATTCCAACCATTCACCTGAAGTCCGAAAAGAAACTCTACATTGCACAGATACCATAAAAGGCCTGGAATGCCCAAGTCATTTTCCTCCTTTAAAACTAAGCCAAGCACATCACTCAGCAAGGCAAATATCATGGGTCCCACGACTTCCCTTCAAAAGAATCTGCAACTCTCTATTCTTAGAATTTTAAGCCTTTTTAAATACATAAGTAGCTCTCACAGTGCTGGTATTAGGGCTAGAATTTCAAAGTAGTTTAGGTCTTATTTTAGCCCCTAAATAAATTGGCAGATTATCAAGTAGGCTCACGTTGTTGTCATTAAGCATTTTCAGAGTGGGAAGGAGACAGAGCACAGATGTTTTGAACACAGTTTGACCCTTTAATTTTGTCTCTAAATAAGGTTGTAATTCTGCTTCCATTTCTAGGTGCCATTTAATTAAATCATCAAGCATTAGAGTCCTAAAAAATCTCACCCTCAAGAAAAAATGTCAACAACTCCACACTTCTGGTTAATGAGACAGAGACCACACTAAGCTGACTTTATGTGGTTATATTACAGTAGCTACCCCAGAATTGTGCATTAAGATGTTGCCTACAATGCCCCTTTCTCACTTCAAGACTTGGGCTTTGGCAGGACTCCTCCCATTTGGGCCATCCATTCAGCCACCTACTGCACTGCCTGCATCAGGCCAAGTTCTGCTCTCTCCAAAAGGGGTTTTATGCTTTCCCAGGTTTTTCACACAGGGCACAGGATCTGGTTTGAGGGGATTCCTCCACCCATAAGCCTAGAAAAAAACAGTAGAAAATGTTTTAAATGCTAATAGAAATTCTGACCAACAACTGCAAATAATTTATGCTATGGCATGTGATTCAGCATTAGTTATTAAATTAAAAAAATGGTATAGCAGGGTGACAAGAGAACATTGAACAATGAAAGTCTTTGGTTTGCACACTAAGTTGTTGAAATAGGAGAGGGGCCAAGATGAGGGGAATAAGAAATTATGTGATGCAGGTTGCTGAAGAATGGAGCATTAGAATAAGAAACTAAAATGCCATAATCTCCTTATATTGTACATTCTCATGCTTTACAATTATAGACTGAACATGTGGCCTTTTATTTCCAAATTCAGTTCTTTGAGTTTGGGATTTCTCCCCAAGCTTGGCCTTTTTCCAGCTGCTGACATGCCTTGCAGTGAGAGGTGGCATAGAGAGGGCATTTCTTTGTCCCCAGTTCAATTCATAAGATATGTGCTAGAGGACTTTTTTCAGGTCATGATATATCTCCCTGATTCAATGGCAACTGACAGCTTCCACAAGGAGAGAATTGTAGGAATGGTTTTCTGGCTTTCTAGAGTAAACCATTCCTGAACAGTGCTTTTCATCAGCTATTTTATTAACAGATGGTTACCATTTATATAATGGGACTCAGGGCCACAGAAGGGAGGAATAAGTTGACAAGCATTACTGATGAAAAACCAAACTTGTTTCCCTTTCAACAATTTTATTCAAATTGTTCTAAATCTTTTCTCTCTAGAAAGGGCTATAACTGATAATGAAATACACTTTGATAATACTTAAGTTAAAATATGCATTGTCAAGTAGCCTGGAGATTACACTTGCTCATATTCAAAAATTATATTAAACTAATGATTGCTCATTACAGAAATAATCACATAAAGGTATACACAAACAGAACTATGCAGGCATAACAACAGTAGTATTTTAATATTTTATTAAATGCAAATTGCATAGATACAAACATAGCAACCCTTATTTCATTACCATTGTTCTGTAATTTTTGTACTAAATATATTCCAAGTAGTGTTGTTCCAATAAAGCTCATTTACAAAACATTGGCTATTTTACCAGCTTTCTGCTGCTTTTAGTTTCCCAACTACTGCTTATTGGAACAATTAAAAATGGGATTTAATTAAAACTTTCAAATTTGATACCACCGGCTTGCTTAGTTCTAGCTGGTTTTAATTAAAAAAAAAAAAAAAAAACACAACTTATTTGATACTTAACTTTTAATCAGATAAATACATCAATGTACAAGATGTATCTGAAGGATGTCCTGGGTTTTCATATTTTGGTTGGATTAAACAGAAAAATATTGCAAGAGTCCTCTACTAGAAAGCCTAGAGATCAATTGTACAGTTTTAGAGCTAAAGCAACAGCACCAGGGATCCTCCACACCCCTGCAGACAGATGTGGGGAACTGTGCAGAATATCAACAGCTGCTGAGCAAACTCATTTACCCAAATCCTCAATTTGTCCTTGCAGTGTTAACCATAAGGTCCTGTGCCCAGAAAAATCTTCCAGATTTTCTGAAATGATTAGTGACAAATACTTTGTGGGAAGCCAAATTGCTCCATCTTACTCATTCAGTTATAATTAGAAATTTTCAAGAGTAGCCACTGGAGTTCCCTTGTCCCTCAGACAGAGGTTTTGTAAGAAGCTGCAGAGCTGTGGCAGGTCTTCCCCAAGACATGATGGTGATGGCACCACATACTGACTCCATTGTAATTTAATTAATGATTGACATCCCTTAATACATCAGCCTGTGAAAATGGAACTCCAAAATATCCCCTTTAAGATAATAACCTCTCAGCTTGATTTTCAAAGGGCACAGATTTTTTAAAAATCAATATACTTTGCAAAGCAGCATAAGTTTACTATCTCGAGAGAAGAACTCAGAATAGTAACCTTTAGAAATCAGATATGAGTCAAGCATTAGCCCATGAGTCAGCAAACCAGATACTGAAAGTGAGGCATTTCCTACAGCAGAGCTCTGGAGAAGGTAGTGTGTGATCCTGCACAGGCTTTGAACACACACAGCTTTCACTACCTCAAAGCAGAATCTTTTGCTAAAGAAGATTTGAAGTAAAATACTCTAATAAACACTGGGCTAAAGCACTGAGTCCCTCAGCAGTCCAGAAAGGAATACTGTAACCCCTGAAGATTTTAAATCTCATTTAAATGGTCAAAGTGAGGTAGGAGGCCCTGAAGCCCTAATCAGATGTATTAAAACTGAAAGAAAATATCAGACATGGGAAATGATTGTAATTAAAATTTTAACACATACAAACACAACTCCAACATTGCTAAATGGAAATCAAACAACAGTATTTGGTGTTAAGGGACTGAATAATAAGCCACCCTTTAATCACCCCCATCTGTTTTTGTAAGTTCATACTTTGAAAGTATTATATTAATTCCAGGCATTAGAGAGTTAAGTATCCCATAGAGGATGCAAGACTTGCTGGCCTTACACCAGAAGTAAAAGACTCAATATTAATAAATAAATTTATTAAAACATTTTTTTTTAAATTGCTTTCATTATTCATTGGGAGACAATAGACTGGGGGAGAATGCATGAAAATAATTTTCTTTCCTTAAAAATTATATTTTAGGTTTCTTCTTTCAAAAGCTTTTCTAAAATCTATGCTTTTTACAAGTTTGACTTTATTTCACCAGCTCTCAGAAATAAAAACCATTACTATTAACAAAATAAGGAAGTCAAATAGCACTTGAACCAGCTTATCTCCTGCATTTATTTCTAAGTGCACAGCAGCAAAGACTTATGACATTTTCTAGATCAAAATGTTTCCCAGTTCCTCTGTAATAGGCTGGCAACTTTAGGGTCAAGCTGTTTCTCATTTTCTCTTCTTACTATCATATTTCTGGCACAATCTTTAAAGCTCTCCCACATAACAGCTTAAAGTGTCTTTTCTTGGCATCCCTTTGGAAGTACAGCCATAGGAGCAGCAGCTATCAGGCAATGGAGTTGTATTTTGCAGTTGGATTTTAGAAAGCTCAAGGTACAACAGGGTGCACCTTTCTCCATTTATTTATTTATCCCCTCCCCTTGCTGCCTGTATTGCTCCCACTTGGCTCACAATGACAGAATATTCCATTTTCTCAGGCCTAATGCTCCATTTTCCCACAGAGACACAACATGCTCTTGAGTTCATATGAGCAAGCATTTTTTTCTTAATTCAATTGTAAAATTTATGAGTAGCATAAGAGCTGAGAGAAAGAGAAGTTAAAATGTAGAGAATTTCCTGTACAAACATATTTGTCATAGAAATTTCTTTGGTCCTTTCCAAATTCCAGCCTCGGATTCTCCTGATAGAGCCATCTCTTTGCCATGTCAACACATCTATCAGCTTTCCACAGATCTGATGGATCTTCATCCTTTTCCCTACTGCTTTAGGAAACCTTGCTGGGAAGAAAATGTTTGCTTTGGAGTCAGGTTTAGTCTTGCAACCTCCTAGTGCTTTCCACTTTACATTTGATTCAAAGAGCAGTCAATAAAAACCCCCAGCATTGCTCAACTTTAATGACTATTTACTACTGAACAGTAGAAATAAAAAACTCTGCTGTTATTGCAGCCTCAGATCCCACACAGGCTGTTTTACATGATCTGCCAAGTCCAATCAGGTTATGTGATAATTCTCCAATCTTACAACTTTCTGCATTTCTTTTACAAAACAACGAATTTTCTGACAATATCTGTCAGCCAAACTCCTTGATTTCCACAGGACTGCACTTGACAGATTGCCACATACCTACAACTTCAGACCAAGTAAGAAAAATGGCTTTTCAGTGCTGGCATCCAGTCTCCTTTCCTGACTGAGAACAGAATGAGTGCTTTTAGCTCTAGTTGATACCCCTAGCCAAGTGTCATCAATCCACTAAAACAGAAATTCCTTTCAAGTCTCTTCTTTAAGGAACAGAAAAAACCTCTTATTATCTTCTTTCTCCTCAACCACAGTCTCAGCTTCGAGGTAATAAACAACAGTGAAAAATATTTTTTACCCAGGAGGGTGTAGTTTAGATACCTTTTTATTTTAGATCTCAAACTCAGTTGTTAGAAACTCCATGATTAATTAGCAGAAAGTTTTTCAAGTTACAAAAAGGCATTTGTATACTGCTAAAATTTTATGTGTGGTATTTTTTTTTTCTTGACCCCACAGTGGGGGAAATAACCCCCCACCATTTAGACTGCAAACTAAGCTTATCTAGATTCAAAATCTATTTTATTTTCCCCTAACAAATTACAACATTGTTTCAGGAACATATTTATATTTTTCTAGCAGCACTGCTTGCAGAGATAGCTAGGATCCTGACACTTTGATTTAAATTTGGTAGATCTCAAATTTTGGGTACATAATGTGACTCATTTATATTTCCACTATGTTTTACATAAACTCTGTATAATCTTCAAAATAAGCCCCAGATAATGATCCATACTGCAGCAACACAGCCCAGGGTTTCCAACAGAAAAAGTACTGGCTCTCATGAAGTTTGAAAGTTTTGCCAAGCTTCCATGGGTATTTGACTCTTCTGTGGACCCAAAGAAAATGCTGTGAGTGAATATCCACCCATAATTCAGATGCATGTTATTCTCCTCAGATGCAGAGTTCTCAAAATCGAATTGTGATCAAAAGACTCAGAAATAGGTCCTGAGATAGAACAGGAAATTCAAATTCAAATACAGGCTGGGTGGAGAATGGATTTGGAACAGCCCTGAGATGAAACACGTGGGGATTCCAGCAGCTGAGAGGCTGGACATGAGTCAGTAATGAGTTCTCAGAAAGTCCAGCTGTGTCCTGGACTGCACAAAAAGCAGCAGGTTCTGGGACGAGATTCTGCCCCTTTACTCTGTTCTCACAAGGCCCCACCTGCAGTCCTGCATCCAGATCTGGGTCCTCAGCTCAGGAAGGACAGGGATCTGCTGGAACAACTGCACAGGAGGCCACCAAGATGCTCAAAGGGCTGGAACACCTCTGCTATGGAGACAGGCTGGGAGATGTTGTTACTCAGCCTGGAGCAGAAAATACTCTGGGGAGATCTCAAAGCCCCTTCCAATACCTAAAGGAGCTCCAAGAGAGCTGGTGAGGGACTTTTTACAAGGCCATGGAGCAATAACCAAAGAGGAATTACTTTAAAATGAAACAAGGCAGATTTAGTTTAGATATGAGGAGGGAATTCTTTCCTCTTAGGGTGGTGAGGCCCTGGCACAGGTTGCCCAGAGAAGCTGTGGCTGCCCCATCCCTGGCAGTGTCCCAGAGCAGGTTGGATGGGGCTCTGAGAAAGCTGGCATAGTGGAAGATGTCCCTGCCCAGGGTATGGGGGTGGGCACTTGGTGATCTCTAGGGTCCCTTCCAACCCAAACTATTCTATGATTCTATCCCAGTAGCAGTTTAATGGCATATTAATTACTGAGACACACAACACTGCTGCCTTAACCCATTCACTGGCATCAACACTGCTCCCAGTCCCCAGCAGGGCTCCACCATGTTATCCTGCAGTTTATATCCTTGTCCTTGTAATTCACTTTTTTCCTTCAGCCTATTTACATTATTACATAAATCTTGTACTTTAAAATGCTATCTTTATGCAAATTTCAAGCACACATTTCATGTTTATTTTGCTTCTCTAAGAAAATTGTAGTAGATAGTGGACTGTAGGACACCTGAAGATAACACCTGAAGATGATCAGACTCCGGAAAACCTGGTGATCTGTCTACCCACTGCTTTTGTGATGCTAGGTTCCCCCTCCTGCTCTCCCCTGCCCCTAGTCCTGGCCACTCCCTCGGGCCCTCCCTGTTGATTCCTGTACCCCAACCCTGCCCAGGTACCACCCCTGAGCAAACCCCCCTGCCCCTGGACCACCAGTTCTCTCTGCCCCTGGGGAACACCAGGACAAGATGTGACTAAAATCATCTCCAACCCTCATGGGAGACCCCCCTGGCCTCCTTTGCCCTCCCTGGCTGTCAGGCTGGTGGCTGCCAGAGCTGGAACCGTGCAGCCATCCCAGATGGACTGCGGGAGGGCACCCATGGCCACTGTGCCCTGGGCATCCCCCTGAGCTCTCAGGGGAGCTGCAGCCTGCTAAGCCAAGCCTAGAGACTACAACAGGGAAAGGCTGTGGATACTTGGAAAAAGTAAATTAAGAAACCAAAAATGATACCATATAGCTAGAAATGAAGGCCTCTTGTATTATGAGAAACACAATGATGAATAAAAGTTCTGAATTCAGAACTGATACTAACTCTAGCTTCTAATATAACCATGAAGTAACAGAGAGCACTTTACAGACAGTCATGACACACTCTAAATGAAATTGCCTTGGACTCTCTGAAGATCCATACATGAACTCCAAAACCAAATCTGTGAAATTCTGAGAAAGCCAAGAGTTAAACAGTAAAATTATTGAAAATATTCTTGAATAATAGTACACTTTCTCCACTAGTATAACTCAACCATTTCCTTGTGATCCCCAAGTCATAATCCTCCTTTCAAGAACACTTGGTCATTAAAAACTGGTTTGTCTGGCCATCACTATTAACTCACTACCTGTGACCAAGAATCCCAGCAAAGCAAGTGCTAATTTTGTTTTTGGAAGGAGGAAATAGCAAGCTTATTGTTTTTATACAAGGCAAGCATTCAAGTATAGAAGAAATAACTTTTCTAGTACTAGTCTGTTGTCAAGCTACAGAAATCTTGAACTAATGACAAATTTCAACCTAATTAAGAAACTACTCGCACTCTTTGAAGCTGCAGACAATTGTTTCAAATGAAATGGGAATGAGCTATATAACAGTCACCATTTCTATACCCAACATCTGCTTCAAAGCCTTAATTTCTTCTTATTTATACAAGAAGAGAATAAGATATTCTGTCTCAACAAATAACATCTGCTGCAAGTTTCTTAGTACACAAAGCAATTGTGGAAACTTTCAGCAATTCATTCAGATGGGACAGTTGAACAGTAAGAATGGGCTGTTCTACTCCAAAATAAACACTTCAGTAGTACAGTAATTCTGTAAATCAGAGATTACAGACTTCTTATGCTACTCATGGGAACAAGGCTGTCATACTGAGTCTAATCAATGTCTCCTTTATTTTCTTAACATATGATATAGAAAGTCCATTATGAAACTCGAGTGCCAAGACCATGTTTTAGGCTGTCATAGTCCATCAACTTTTGGTGTCTTATTTACTATTCAATACCATGGTGTAACTCTGTGCTTCTGACAATAATCCCAAACAACCTCCACTGGAGAGAGGTATATAATTCAGAACAACAAGACATGAAAAAAAAATTTAGTTGGAGGTTTGCTAAACAGGACAAGGTGAGTTGATTCATGGCAGCTTGGACACTTAAAAATACTGCACATCTTAGTATGACTCTTGTCTTTCTAATTGTCAAGATGAAGAACATTGTTCCTTTCTGTGAAATGTTCTGGACATCAAACATGAACATTTGAGATGACTCAAACCAGATACATTTTATGGCTTATACATCCCCTGTTCCAAGAATCCTGATTTGTATCCCACATATCACTGATATTATTTCCACCCCCTTGATTTTTCATCTGGCTGAAGTGATGTAACAAGAAGAGATTGCATTAGCTGTGCTGGCATGTCTGAGCAGGAACCAAACATTTCCATAGCAACTTAATACTGCCACACTACCTTGGTAACCAATTTAAGATAATTATTTATGATGTTTACCTGCACTAATGTTCCAGGGCTGAATATTTTAGGAGGCTAGCATTCTTAAAATATTTGCTAGTTTCACAAATAAATCAGTTTATGAATAGGCATGTTTTTACAGTTTTGTGTAATATCTAATAAAACCCTTTCCCCTATTTTGGTGTCTTCATTCTGTAAATGTCCTCAAACTGACTAAAACCATCAAGAAACCAAAACCAAGCTGTCAAGAAGGACAAGTTTATAAGGAAGAGAGGACAAAAGATAAACCATTTTTTATTAATAACCAAGATTTAAAGGAATTTTAAAATAATTTCATTTTCTCACAGTGCTTCCATTTGAGATTATTTTTGTTGGTCAAAAACCTATTCAAAAACCTTGAGACTCTGATTTGATTCATCTGAACTGCATGTATATGTCTAACTTTTAATCAGAGGTAATAAATTAATCAACACAGTAGATTCAATTGTTTTGAATATCACACCTGTTCTTCTAGGGGCTGCATTCAAGACAACTTCAACCTGTGTGCCACCACTTATTACTATACCACAGATTAAATTTTAAATAGAAATTACAGGTCCTTCATATTCCATGATAGCAGTTGTTTGGATTTTTTTATTTTAGAAATACTTTCCTCTTAATAAATTACAGTAAGCAGAAAATTATTAGACCTTATTTAACTTCATATATTCTGCTTCTTTGAGATTGAATTTTAAGCACAGTAAGAAATAAAAAATCACAACAACAAAAAGAAAACAATGCACAACCCAAATATATGATGTGCATAAGGCAATTTAACACATTATGTGACTCTGAGAGCACGAACTGTGCTAGTAAGCACTTCCAGGGCTATTAAAAATAGTTTTACAAGAACTCTTTTTATCATAGAAATGTAGAATGGTTAGGGTTGGAAGGGAACTTAATTATCTATCCCATCACCCTGCTATGGCCAGGGATGCCACCCACTACTTCAAGTTGCTCAAAGCCCATCCAAGCTGGTCTTGAACATGTCCAGAAATGAGACATCCACCTTTTTGATAAGGCAGAAAGTGTCCTATTGAGTTAGTTATAAGGTTACAAAAAACCCGTATGAAATTTAACTGCTATAAACCAGTAGCTGGACAGGTCTCATTTTTCCTACAGTTCAGTGTTATCTGCCTGCATTAAAGTGCTTGGGAGACAGTGAGCACACATGTTCCTAACTGCACACCTTCAGTGTCTTGAAAAGTGCCCAAAAAGCACCACTGTGCCAAGATAGCAACCACTTAATGACATCGATTTCTTGTAAAACATTCCACACTAGGGAAACAGCAGTTATTTTTTTTCACAGTCTGTGGAAAGCAGGGAACAGAGGTCTCAGAAAGAGTAGTGAAAGCAAAAGAATTTGATACCTGAAGTTCTGGTCTAAAGATACGTTGTAGACATTGTAATTGTGCAGTCCTTTTTGTGTGATCAAAGGCTGAGCTGCCAGTTCAATACAAGGATATCCAGCAATAAGCAACGTGGCAGCTTTCCAGCTTCTGAAAAAGCAGATTTAAAGTTTGATGGCAAGCTCTCTGAAAGTTAGCTGCCTGGCAGAGCCCTCTGAAATAAGAGAGGGAAATGCTGGAAAGAGGAGTCTTTGAGCTGGTGCCTGGAAGTGCCTGCAGAGGCAGGAGTCTGGCAGAAGGATGGACAAACACGTGAGGAACAGACAGACATGGAGTGACAGATAAAGAAGCAGGGACATGACAGTGCCAAGTCTCAAAGGCAGCAATCAGGATTTAGGGATGAATGAAGAAGTTCTGATAAATTGTTTAATCCAAAACTCATTGAGGACAATGGAAAGTTTTGAGAATGGTTTGATATGAGGCTTGTAATCTTAAGTGACTGCATTTAGAATCACTGCTTGACCAGCATATCAAAACCCAGCGAGCACTCCTCAAAAAGTGACTTCATAAAAACTCTTCTAAGACGAAGATGCCACTGCTGCTTTGAAGATAGAGTCATTAAAGGATGAAGCATGTGAACAGTCAGGATGACTTCTCTGAAGTTTAACTGTAATCTCCTTATTATTTCTTACTGAGTTTTTGAAATCTTCTCTGTTGAAAACAGAAAGCAAAACTGAGGCAAACAGCTTAATCTAGAAATTACCTGTAGACTAACTTTAGACTCAGCTCTTTTTTTGTGTGTGTGTATGGGCATGATCATGGCCAATTCTGACAGCATCTAAGCTTTTTACTGCTGTGCTTGCCTGAACAAACACTGAAATGCAGTGTAATTTTCCTACCTTACATTAGCCATTTGTTACTGCTGCTTGTCACGCAGTGAAAAAGGCACATTTACTTTTGAAATTTCATTGTTCAGTTAAAAAACAGTTAGGAGATGTTCCTGTAAGGGAAAAATTTCTCCATCACAGGCTAAATTTTATTTAAACAAATGTCTTTTTTGAAGCAAAGTGATGTTTTTGTGATTAAGAAAAAAGTCAATGACACTAACAAAAAAAGTTCAGTGTAAGTCAATTCTGAAACAGCCTCAAATATGTACATAAATCCATTCAAATACACTCATGCACAATGACTTGACATAGATACTAGGCACTGAATGAGGCATTCTTGTCAGTTCAGAAAATTCATCCTTGTTTCTATGGAAGGGTTCTGAACAGAAGCAAGGATGAAAAGTGGTGTGTTTGTATTAACAACTGACAACCAATTTTAGCAATCTCCGTTCTCCCTACAAGAGCCTAAAAAGACACAGGCAGTGTTTTCTGGGTTTTTTTACTTTGATTTTGAATAATCACGTAAAAAAAAAAGGAATGACAAATAAAAAATACAGTTTAAGACTACGAGGCACCTGTAGAGAAAGAATATTGCAGGAGAGTTATCCACCTTGACTATAAGGAAGACAAGAAAATACAGCACAGCTCTCAGAGATGTTCTCTGCCTGGCTGTAGAATGGACAGTCCAGACCAAGATCATTTCCAAGGGGACACATTTTATACCATCTCACTGGGCCCTACTCTACAAATGAATACAATCCAATCACTGAACAGTTCCAGGAATAATGCCAGCCTTTTATGAAGTGCATCAGTCAATCATTCAGTCCCACAGAATGGGCAGTCATTTTATATCTATAATGGCCTAATAGGAGCCAGATTGTTTATCTGTTTACCAGTCCAACTAGAAGTTAATGCCTGGGAGTCAAAGAAATAATAGGCCCCAAACAGATTTCAGTGAAAAAAATTATTAAGCAGGGCAGGAAATTCAAGGTATGACCCAGCTAAAACTAGGTTGTGACATTTCACATATTTCTTTGTACAATTAACTGCAGTGGGATTTGGGGTCTTTTGGGTATTTTTATTAGTTTATATTATGGTTTTCTTTGGTTTTGTCTTCTCTTCAGGCTTTTTTTTTTTTTTCTTTTTTAATGCAGGAATTATAGAATAGTGTTTGTTCTTTCTTTGTATAGAACAGGCTACAAAGATCTAAATTCTTTCCCCTGATGCTTCAAAGATTTCTCACCTTTGATATCACTTCTAAAATTATGCTTTGCTAGTCAAAGAAGAATTGCCTGTGAAAGTACTAAACACTCCTAAAACATGTTAAATGCTTTGGTAAACGGCTTGATGGAACCACAGCCCTGATCATGTGGATCAAAGCTTGTGAGCCCTAAAGGCAGCAAAGCTCCACCTGCATTTGTGGTACATCAACACAAACAGAATTACCAGCACAGAATCTAATAGGAACAAGCAGAATTGAAACTACTCAAGCTCAAGTTTGGAAGAGATGCAGGAAAATATCTACAAGCCTTGCTTGGAGCCTCACATGGGAAAATGTTTAGCACAACAAAATAATGAGTCCAAAACAAGTCACACACGTCAGTATGGATTCAGCTGGAATCATCAGGTGTCAAATCAGTACTTCATTCCTTTTAATTTAAAACACTTGAGTTCTTCCCTGACAGCCAAAAGCTGCAATGGTCACCTATAGCAAAGGCTGCCTTTCAACTTTCTGCCAGAAATCATTACTGAAGTGAAGAAAGGGGGACACCTAGGGTCGTGTTTAATGAAGGACAGCAATCAGAAGAGGTGGTTCTGTTGAATACTGAAAATTCCTCATAAAACCATAAATGAAAGGATTGCCTATAGCCAATCCTTGTGTACTGCCTGGATATTAATTACTACTTCTTTCATCTAACCATGGAAGTAAAATGACTAATTCTGATGGTGACAACTGGACAAGAGCAGCCAAAGTGAACAGAGAACACAAAAGGTTTCTATACAAAAATGACAACCATCCTCCTACAAATGTACCAAGAATATTCAAACTCAGAACAAGCTTAAAACCTTGTACTCTTATCTGTCAAACTGCTGCATCTCTGCTTCAGTAAACCAATTGTGCAACAGACCAAAGCATTACTAAAGTAACAAAATCAAAGAGCGAATATTCCACGAGGGGAAGTTATATATTCCTACCATCACCTCATTCCAAAATAAACACTGCAATCTACATTGATGTGCAACAATGATGTGCTCTGACTACAGTGTCACACTACATAAATGAGGCTTTTCCAGTGGCAGATTCAATGGTTTTGACTGAGCAACTGATTTCAGGCACATACAAGCAGAAAACAGAATAATGAAGTTTGTCCAATCCTTTATGGCACGGGTGAAAAATACATTGATGCTTTTTGCACTCACATTTGACTAATCAAAGCTATGCATTACTTCTGGGACCAAAGAAACCCTGAAACAAACAAGCAAAACAAACCCCTAAAACAAAACCCTGCGTACATAAATAGCCTAAAACTCTGTCTCCTGTGGCATTTATTCTGTGCAAGCTACAACAGCCAACTTAAAGTCCAAAGGCAGGAAATGAAAAGAAATAATAGCCAGCTTTGGAATCTGATCTCACATTTCTCAGTTTTACAAGGAAAAAAAGACTCAATATTTATCATCTTCCAAACCATTAACAAGAATATAAGAATTACCACATTTCCATTCCTTAAATTGTCATCTTATTAGCCAGGAGCCATCATTATTTACACTACAGAAGCAGCAGTTTCCTAAATTCCTTATTTGGGTCTGTGTTAAAAGGCTGCATCATCACAGAATTCACATCCTGAAGAACAACAACAGGAAAACAGATCCACAATGCTGAAGCTCCAAATCTCCTAAAAAAATCCATCTATGTTAAATTTTACTTGTTGCAACAGTCTCATTAAAAAAAAAAGTCTACACTTGTGCATAAAATTAATCACTTCCCTAAACATTTTTGGGGCTGAGAAAGTCACATTCTTCTGTGTTGATAGTTACATTTTTGCATTAAGACCCAGGGAAAAGGAGCATGGAACACAACTCAGAACTGGAATAACAGACCCAAATTTAGAGCAAACACAAGCAAAAGCTCTGATTCCATCATTTAAATATTTGATCATCTTATTAGGACAAGGTAATATTGGCACTATTCACTGTAAGCCTTCCAAGGAGACAAAGATTCCATTGAGTCTCCATCAAGGCAAAGTCCAATGCAGTTAATTATATTCTTTGTTATAGTGCAGAAGTGCTACATTTGCCTTTACCATCTTTATTTATAATTAGCAAGAAAATATACTTTTACAAATTCTGATTTCTTCCTTAACTTACATATTCTGTTTCTGTAGCCCCTTAAATAAGGGCTTTATTACTTTCAAGGTTTTGGCTGCTAAAACCAGAAGGGTTTGATATTCTCCTTCTTTCAGCTAAAATCTAAGTGAAAAATAAGTTATTATCCAGAAAAGAAAACCTGAGATTTCTTAGTGTTTTTTTCTTTTAATTTCTTATAGTCCTGGAAGAACCTCTAAGCTGTTGATCAAAGGGGTCCTCTATGTTAAGGAAGCTTTCCTGTCTGGCCATCCAGGTGCTACTCCTGGGGTCACACTCACACCACCCCGACTGCCACTGCCAGGACCAAAGTCCCAAATGGCCAAAGGGGTGCCCACGGGTGCCCTCCACACCCCACACTCACAGCCAGACCAGGTTTCCCACAGCAGACTCTTAGACCTTTGAATCCTTTAAGTAATTTTATTTAGGACAGCCACAGTTTGATCCCAGCCTGGGTAAGACTTGCATTTGCCAGGCAGGTTTCACCTCAGGAGCCAATTCCTCCCGACTTTCTACTGGATTCACATGAATAAATATTAATTGCAGCAGAGACAAACAGAGTTTTTCCATAGCCAGCATGAACAGCACAGCCACTGAACTGTAAAATCGGTGCTTCTCTGCTGCTCTCTAACACAATAGATATTTAACCATTCAAAAAGTGAATGAAAGAAATCAAGACACAAAAGAGGGAGCATCTCAGTATCCCAGTAATTAGGTCTTTGACTGAGAACAATCAGCACCTGACAACGATGGAGATCCATAATTTTCTCTCTTAGAGCAGCAGAACAAATCATCCAAAGCCCCAGCCCAGCTCTGGTCACACAGCAAATACCACTGAGTTCTCCGTGCTCAGGAAGGTGCCATTCCTCAGCTCCCTTCTAATGTGTATTGAAATGGACCTTTAGCGCTTGCAACAAATGAACTACAAAGGAGGCAAGACAATAATCTCCTCTAAAAACTGGCTCCTGGGTAGTCTAGTTTAATTTCCCTGCACTGAATTTCATAAAAGCAATTGGAAAAGAGCTTTCAGAAACATCTCTTGCCTTTTGCATCCTTGCAATTATGTGGAACATATTTATATTTGTGGATTTTTTTTTTCCTTCAATCTGATAAATATTTCATAATAGAATTTAAAAAAGACCAAGATTTAAGCTCAGAATTGCGTGGTATTTAGAAGCAAAAGAATGCATCTAAAGAATCAACGAATGTATGGAGTGACACAGTCATTTATGCTTGCTTTCCTATAGCAGAGGATTCTTCATTTAGATATGCTGCATGAAAAATAGATCTGCTCCTAGTAAAATTAAATGTTACTGATGCATGCATTTTTCCTGAAGACTATTTTTGACAGGCATTTATTACATTGAATCATTCTGGTTTTTATCAAGCTTTGCACAACTCCATGTTGACAATAGAAGGAACATTTTTGATAAATATTTCTAGCTAAGACTAGACTGTGGGGGCAGAAATCACTCAGACATTAAATGAATCCAGTTAACCTTGTACAGTTGCTCTAATTCTTTGAAAATTATTAATATAAGACATCAGGAAAGCTGTGCAAGTGAATAAGTCTATGTAGTAAACCTGGTTTATTATTTCATGGTAAGTATCACATAACACTATGTACTGGCTGCACAGAATTAATGAAATATGAAAATAAAATCCACATTTAACCTTGGAAAAAACCATGAAGTTCACTGACCCGTCCCTGCAGGCAACCACCAAGTTGGGGTAGGCTGCTTTTCCTGCTTTCAACAGCTGGTCAAGCCCGATCTAAATTAAAGAGAAATTTGAAACATAGAGGAATTATCTATTTACAATAAGGAATGTGAATGCTGTACCAACACTTTCACTTAAATAACAACATCAACCCAGAATGTCCAGCTACAGATTTAAATAAGGGCCTTTAATGGTAAAAATGTTATTTCTCTGAACCACACCTGTTGACTAGCAACTGTGTTCACATATACATTACCACTAACTGTTCCCACAAGAACCAAAAACTGGAACTGTATTTACAGTTACACATATTAATGCAGTAAAAGAAGGTACGACTCAAAAGTGAAATAACTTCACTGCAGCTGCCAGAAGTCCAGGTAACTCCAGTTGCTTGTATAAAAAACTGAACAAGAAAGCAATGGGTCTTATATTTTTCCCTGACTTTCCAGCCTGAATTTACCAAGCTTTCAAATCACATGGAGGTTTAAATTTCAGCAGAAGTCTTGAATGGTGCAAAATACAAAACTCTGAAGTCACTAAAATGCTTTGAAATAATTGCTTCCCAGTTGTGATATTCTAATATGTGTTCCCTATATAAATACCACATATACAAAGATGGCAGGCTGCTTAATGAAAAGGGCAACAGTCCATGGAGAAGAGGAAATGGATGTCTTCACAGAAAGGTTACAAAGCAAGCCATTTCCAGAGAACCCATTTATTTGTTGGAACAAACAAACAGAGTTCTTATGACTGCCAGGTATTGCATTTTCAGATGTATACCAAAAATCAGACTCCATTTAACTAATTTATTTTACACAACCTTCTGAAATAAGATCTTTAGAACTGCAACCAAAACCCATAAGATTTTCAAGCGTGCTCATTGCTTGTTCTGCCCCCTGAGCCATAAAATTCCTGTCTTTATGTGCTATCATAGAGCTCGTGCATTGTTCCACTCCAGTGAGACACTAACTGGAATCCAGCCCATCACTACCAGCAAAAGCAGTGGGCCACAAAAGCACTCCAATATTTAGAAATTCATTTGTCTCATTACTACTCACAAAGGTGACAAAGCAGTTAAAAAAAAATGAAATTAAAACATAAAGTGCCAGGGAACAGTAGCCCAAACAACTTTAGCTTTCTGTGACTGGCAATTATAATGCAGACAACCCATGCAAGCACTGCCTTTGGCAGCATTACAGAAGAACTCTTTAAAAGCATTAAATGGCTTAAGAGACAAGAGAAGGCAAAGAGGCAGGAGGCACTGGAAAGCAAGAGCATGTTCCTCATAAAATAGTGTCAGTTCCATCTGAAAAACAACTCTGCATGAGCTCACCCACACAACAATTTGCACCTCAGCAAAAGGCAGCTTACATAAATAGGAATGACTATAGCTTATTTGGGCAGAGGTAATGTATATTTAGCTATGAGCATTTAAAAGTAACTCAAATTTGATTTTGCTCAGATCAACACTTAGCATGTGAAGAACCTTGTTCAAAGCAGTATTTGCTGGAAGAAAAAAAATAGAGACTTTTTCTTTGCTGTCTTACATCTGCAAGGAGATGTACCCCATTCATGGCTCTCCCATGCACTGGGTGTAGAGTTCATGGGCACAGTACCTGGCAGAAGATAAAGCCAGAACAAATGCTGATTTAAAAGTCCAGATATAGAAAAACTTCTTGAAACTGGTGTCTCTATTCCTACACAAGATTGTCTTTGGTGTTGGGCCACTGGGGTTTAATACGTGTAAGATTCCTTCCACCCCGAAGGTTTGTTTGAGGTTTTTTCCTCTTTTACTGTTGTAAAAATATACTATTTTTTTTTTTATTTATTACTTTAGTTTCTAGTGTAATATGATATTTCTTGATAAAGGATATTTATTTTCAAAGAAAAATAGAACAACTCACAAGTTCTCTAAATTCTTAGCTGACAGCTGGTGAGAGATCAAAACCCATTCCACACTGGCCTGCCAGAGATGGATATATGACTATTTTTATCCAAAGACAGAAACACAGTAAGTAACAAGAAATAAAAAAACAGGCATCTTGATTCCTCTACATCCTCAGTATTTCAAGTCAGAATAAGAATGGACCTCTTGGATCATTCCCCATGGTGAGAGAAAGCATTAAACTGGAATTAAACACCTGGTAAAGAGCATGTCTCCGTTGGTTGTTTCATGCATGCTTAGGCACCAGATCACTTTCTCACCTCCCAAATACTCAAACCTATTACTTGGAGTGAAGCCACAAAAGTGAATGATCCAAAAGGCCCCCAAAGAGATTTTACTAAAGAAGAATAGAATCACAAGTCAAACACCAGCATACTTTGTATAGAGAAGTACAGAGGTGCTGAGATCAACCCTGTTGTTTAAATTCTATTATTATTAATTCTTAATCACTCCTTCCCTCTCAACAACTCAAGAATACTATTGAAGAAGTGTTCCTACACAAGGAAAGTTTAAGAGATACTGTGCTGTTAATTATTCTGATATCTTTCTTTTCCTTTGGTTAAAAATATGAAGAATCAACATGTTTGCTTATGCATTTCAAAAGACAAATTCAACTGGTTTTACTTGAAAGCATGAGGAAGATTAATACTTGAAAAATTACATGTAATGGCTATCATCTTCTGATAAGACATGATTATTTTCCTGCCTCAGGACTACTTTTTTTATGAAAGGAAATTGTGTCTTGAAGCCAAATTTTGCTGTGTGATTTCATAAACGTGGCAGATCCCAGGCAGAATTAATGCCTTGCATTTCACCAAGATGATGTTTGCAATAATCTTCCTCTGAGATGTCAGGAATCAGGCATAGCATTTACCTTCTCAATAGGGAAACTTAATTGATTTACATTGGCTTGATACCATTGTTCATAAAACTCTATCAATAGCATCCCAGTCTATACCAAAGTCAGGGTTAAGAAACCTGTCAAATTTTCTTATAGGCAGTTAAGTTAAAAACAACCAAAAAATTCATTTTAAATGTGAACTTAACATCTGAAGCAGCCACTAGTCTTTCCCTAGATAATTGTTTAATCACATGGCTATAAATAGACAAATAAACAACCTCCAGAATTTAATAAAGATGGGAGATTTTATTTTTCTCAGATTCTTCCACAGAACTCATTTGTTTTATCATATTTCTGTTACACTCAATGCAACCATTAGGGAGGCAGTGAAATGGGAGGGGGGCCCTGATAGAACAGCCTTGGATCTTTTATTTTTCTAGTCCCAAACCGGTTTTATCTAATATGAGCTTGATTAATGCCTACTCCCAAAAAGCTGTCCCATGTCTATTATATTTCTTTCAGATCCTTGACCTAATCATCCTCAGGGGCACAAATTTCTTGTTGTAAGATATGAACACAATTCTGCATCCACAAGAAGTTAGGGAGGGGATAATACTCAGAAGGAGTCTGAATCCAAAATATCTTTGATCAGCTATGCCTGTTTCAGTAAATATTTGCAGATGGGGAAACAGGAAAATTGCTAAAGCAAAAGAACAAAAGGAATAATGTACGAGCCTCACCTGGGATGTGCATTAGAAAAAACATTCAATAAGGTTGCCACCTTTTCTAAAATATTTCAGAAGGGCAGTGGATCAGCAGAGGTATTTTTAAAATATTCATGTTGGCTGCTCACTCCACACTGCTGAGACAAAATCCTCCCTTGCAAGGTATTATGCAAACTATTCAGGAAGTGGCTAAGAACAGCCCTAAAATAAGGAATTAGGCCTCTTTAAAATGGATCCCTAACCAGTCCCTGCTGGGGTTTGTATTTCAGACACACCTATTCCATTCAGCCACTCGAGGAAGGCCAGAAGGAGCTCTGGGCAGGGGTCTCTCCAGGGCCAGCAGCCCCCCAAACCTCCAGACACCCACAGCACTGATCACACACCCACCCAAAGCTGCCCCCTCCCTAGCACAAAAGCAGAAATACTGTCACAGCAAGATTTTATGTCAGACCTGCAGAGATCCTGTGAGTCAACATCCAGCTAAAATATGGTCCCTGGCTTAAAATAATACATACATAAATATTAATCTTCTATTGTAGAATAAAATTTTTAAACCATAAACTACATGCGGACTACATGTTCAGTCAACCAGGAAAAACCTTATTAAATTGTCATTTTAAACTAAATTATATACTGCACTATATTCAGTATACTTCAGAAAAATATATTCATAACTTTAGTTACAGTTAAACTAAGTTCTCTTTAGGAATAAATTTACATTTACAGTAGCACATTAGGGGCAAAACTAAGTTACAGTAGTCAGACTTTAGATTAAATATCTTTGCTAGCTTTTTCATTTATAAAATAATGCTTTATTATTTCTCTTATGAGTTCTTCTCAAAGGGTAAGTTACTAACAGAGGATTTGGTGTTGGAAACAAGAAAAAATACTGTAAAATATATTTATTCACACGTACAAAATAATTGAGTATGTTTAAAATATAGATATTTCCCCAAGAACTGAAAATGGTGCAAGTAAACTCCTATTCTTTGAAGGAAAAAAGGTGGTTTTGGAAAAGGTTTAGAGGATAGAATTACTTCTCAGTTGAAATATAATTAATCTCGTTCAGCACAGTCTTATGGAAGATAACTCTTGCTGAACATGCCCATTTTCTTTCCTGGACATGTTTACAGATATAATCAATATTATATCACATTTAAATTAAACCAACTGCCTCAAGTGGAGTAAATATAAGTAAATAGCTGGCTGAGTAGCACACACCAGGCTTGTTAGTAAAGAGATATGAATGAGAAGGTTTATTTCTGTTTGAAGGTATTGCTCTGAATAATTTAACAATATCTGACCACAAAAACCCGAATCTAAATTCCATCTACAATCATGAAAACAATATTTGTGAACAAGAGTTTTCTGCAAACATATTAAATTAAACAATAATTTCTAGAGAAAAATATCTTCCAAATTGGAATAAAAGTCTTGCAGTCTTAAAAAGGAAACCAGAATTAAGTTTAAATCCCATAAGTCCCAAGTGTATAATTTAAGGTCAGATCACCTTTCTCAGGCAAATGATGGTTTATAAGACTGACATTTGCCAGACTGCTAGAGGACATCACCAAAGAGAAAGCAGATTAAACCAAACCCACAGTTTGGAAGATTTGGGATGTTTTGACACAATGGAAAGTTTTTTCCTAACTTGTACATTTATAATCTCTAAGCCACAACTATGCTGAAGACATTTTCTATGCACTAAAATTTTTAATATACAATGTTTTTCTCCAGAAATACCTAATGTAGGATGATTAAACTGTAATATACCCCAGCTGTGAGTAAACTCTAGCAAGAGGCAGCAGGACTTTTAGCAACACCCAATTAAGCTACCTGTGCTTCTTATACTGCTGACTATCCCCTCTCTATTGCTGCCCTTGTAACCATAAGCAGATATGAGTGATAAAAGAGAAATCTCCAGCACATAAAATCCTACAGGCCTGATTACACAGAAATAAAACATGAGAGCTTTAATTTAAATGGCAATAATGAAGAGCCCATAGTCTATAGCTAGAAAATAAGCCAGTTTTTCCAAACGAGCCTAAAGTCAGGGGTTTTTTTCCACTTTTAGCCCAGGATTCCTTTAGGAATCTGGCACTTTGCATTCCTGGGCTTCTGTATTGATGCATCACACAATGAGTATCACAGATGACTACTACTAGAAAGCCAGTAAGATGGGCATGAGAAAGGAGAAAGGCCAAACAATTCTGTTGAAAAGACATGAAAAATTAGCAATTGCACTCTGTGACATCAACTTTATATTACATAAATGTGAATCTGGAAAGAAGTGTTGAAAATCTTCATAATAAAACAGCACACGAATTCACATAAGTAAAGTGTCAGTTCTGTGTGGAATACTTGAAATGAGAAGTTGCTTATAAATAATGCACTAACAGTCCTGGATATAATAGTAACAAAAGCCAAAAGCCAAACTTGAGGGAGATTTAATGTTGTAACATTTGGTCCACTCAATTTCATTTTAGAGAGAGCTGGAAAAGCCCGCTCAGAGCTCCCCATCACCCTGACTCATCTTGGCACAAAGCAGCAAGTACAAGTCAGATTTCACAGGGCTGGAGAGACAAATTTTACTTCTACATTAGTGAAATGAGGTTGGCTTTCCTCACTCTTCCACCCTTTTAAATAGGAGCACACCTAGACAATAAATAGTGTTATAATAACAACTCAAACACTGAAATGCCACAGAGGCTCATGATTTCAGATGAAAGTTTTGGAGAGTTGTTTCATTCAAGGACATTTCACTGAAAATAATAGCAGATCAAATTCTGACAGTCACTGTACCTTTCAAAAATGTTGCAACTGAAGGCAATGTTTAGCAGAAAGCTAGAGGTAAGCAAAGTCTATCAGCTTCCTTTTCAAAATTAAATTCCAAGTGAAAAATATACTTCATGTTTTGATTTGCATTTAATAATTACAGTCAGCATAATTATTAATTATAACATTTTATAGTCAAAATACTCATTTTCTTCACAGTTGCATCCATTTTCACTGCTCTGGAATTATTTTGTATTGAAAAGCTGTTAATGTTTGCTTTTCTGAAACGTGGCAAATGCAGTAGAAGTTCAATAAATTATTTACATTTTTAAAGACCAAAAGCTTATTAACATTTGCCTGGAAGAGTACATCCATGTTTTGCTCTGAAGCTGAAAATGTAAATTAGCATCTTCTGGCCTGATTATTTTCTCACTCTGTCAGTGTTCTCAGTTAGAATGGTCCAAATGAGATAAATCAAGCCCAGGGCATATAAATATCTCCAAGAATAATTTCCTAACACCTTCAGAGTTCTACTCTGAACTTGGATTTTTCAGTTGCTGCAAAAACAGAACACTGCAGACACTCACAACATCAATACTGAGGAAAATAAAACTGTCAATAATAGAAATTCCTACTTCAGGATTTCAAAGTGTGTAGGTAGCATATATCCAGTGAACCTCTTTGGTTTTATTGCCAGCACACAGGGGCACATGAGGCAGGAAGAGCATAAAGATGGAGCTCTTGATCCTTCTCCTCCTGCTCTGAAGAAAGCAACAAATTTTTGAGGCTTTATCAGTAATAAATGGATGTAACTGATCTAATGTCTAAAGTACAAGCAGGGATACCCAGCAGAAAAATAAAAATATCTGCACTTATTTTAAGCAGTGAGTTGTCCATATTCTGCAAGTTTTCTCCTAAAATACAAGCAGGAATCTGTGTGGAGAGTATGGATGAGGCAGAGAGTCTGTAGGTGAAGACTCCTGACTGAAGCAAATGAGGAAAAGACATTGGTACTGAGGGGTAGGGGGGAGAACAACACAACAGTGAAAAATTACAAATAAGTGTAGGAAAATGGAAGAGTTTGCTGTTTTCAACCCAGTTCCTGGTCAGTGCCATCACCCCACAGCTGAAGAGCTCTGCCTGGATGGGATGCAGCAGGAGGAAGCCAGGACATCTGCTGCTGAACTCCATGGGGGGGTTTGTTTCTAATCTTCATTACAGCAACAAAACACACAACAGTATTTCATATGATGCAGGAAATTCCCCTCTCCCTTCTTATCACTATCTTATAATAGCTTGAAGCTGATTTATTTTCTTCGGATCAAATATTATTGTGGTGCACAAAGGTCAATGAGCTATAGAATGCCCCAGAAGAGTACAGTATTACATGAATATGACAAAGTAATCTCATCTCCTCTCTATACAAAAGGGGGAATAATTTCCTGTTGACAGGAAAATATTTTACTAAACCAGAGGCATCAGACAACAGCCTTTCATGGAGAATGGGACTGGGGAAAACAGTTTAATAATCAGCAGTTTATATGTCCTGACATGTGCTGTGTACAGCAAGCACTGAAGATGATTTATAGTCAGGAGTTACAAAGAGAATAAAGGCTTGAAATGACTGAAAACCAGCAGAGCTGCTGCTCATTGTCATCATGAAAAGGTGAGGTTGTTTTTTTTTTGTTTGGCTTTTCTTTTTATTACAAGAGAGAGATGGTGATTTCAACCTAAAAGCACTTGCTACCCTGTCATGCTGTTCAGCCTGACCAAGCTTCCTCAAAAGAGTGCACACAATGCAGATCAGATCATCTCAATAAAGAAAAACTATTGCATGACCTTTCTGGAAAGGAGACAAGTAATTCATTTTAGTGCAGCAGAGTTAGCAAAGGCTGACAGAGAAGCCCACGGCTCTCTCTTCCCAAGGGCTGCTGGGGCAGGCAGGAACAGCAGGGAGCCAGCCCAGGATAAGCCTGTCTGTTACCATTTAACAGGAGCAAAAAAAAAGCAATTCAGCACTGGTAGACAGAAAAAAGAGCCGTGTTCCCTGATGTGTTTCCTGAGAAAGGGGGATCCTTGGGACAGCAGCTTTGCAACACCGAAACGCATGATGAGATCTGTTTGAGGGAGTGACTCACTCCTTCAGCAGTCTTCAAAGGCTCAAAGGCCTTAATTTCCAAAGATGGATATCAGAAAAGAGTGGCAAAGTGAATTTATGATTAATATCTCAATAAAACAGTTGGTCCAGCAAAGGAACCTGAGTCTTTCCTAGAGGAGGTTCACCAGTAGCAGGTTTCCCCTGCTCTCCAGAGATTAGGGCAGCATAACTTGCCTTGCCCAAACTTCCCCTGCTCCTCTCCTCAAATCTTTCAGCAGGGAAATACAAAAAGCCTTTAAAACTCTCATCACTCACTGGCTAAATGTCTAAACATGGGCACACTGATATTATATCACAGCACATTGCCCTGGGGCCACTCTTCAGCTCACTGTTTATGCAGGGTCTGCTGGGAACATCATTCAGAAAAGGCTGTCCAGAAATGAGGATATCATTGTAGAGTGTGCACAGATGCAGTGATACGTATACATTACACTCTAAAAAAGACAGGATATTGAAATATCATTCATTCACATGGTACATTATATACTAATGAGATTATTTTGGGATGCAGATGATAACAATATGCCAGCAGAGGAATTTCACAAATGCTCAGAGCAGAACTCTTAGACTTAATACTTTGCACTTAACATAGTCTGTAAGCAGTACCTTCAAAAACAGAGTAGGACCTCAGCTCAGAGTCCTCAGGCAGAAAGCTGTTTTCCTCAGTTAGGTCTTGAAATAACTGAGCACTGAAACAAATGCTTTAATCTCAAGTAATTGGGACTTCCCCTTGCTGACTTGGAATCAGCCCTATAACCTGCCACTCCATGACCTCTGAACTCAGGCAAGAGAACCACTTCAGGGCAGAAAGAGAATTTTACTTCATTATCTCTGTTCTGCACTGGGGATAGCATAACTTTGCATCATCTTGAACATGGCTAACATTGTTGCACAGTCTCTCAAATCAGTGCTCTGGCACACATGAATTTATGAATATTGGCAGATTTCAGTGTTAGGATCTAAATATACAACAATACTCAGCAATGATAAAGAGATAGAATTTTTTTGACCATTTGAATGAAAAGCAGGCCCAGAAGGGCTTAAGGCAGTTTTACAAATTACAACAAAAGGCTTTCCTTTTATTTTTTTGTGCACATTCAGTTTTATAATTATTAAGATTTAATATATCACATCATGTAAGGTACTAGCAACAACAATTTAAAAACTCCTTTTCTCCAGGCTGAGCTCCATCAAATACTCCTCAGACTTGTGCTCCAGACTCTTCCCAGCTCCATTCCCTTCTCTGGACAACCTCCAGCCCCTCAATGTCTTTCTTGTTGTGAGGGACCCAGAGCTGGACCCAGCATTTGAGTTGTGGCCTCACCAGTGCCCAGTCAGGGGGATGGTCACTGTTCTGGTCCTGCTGGTCACACCATGGCTGGGACAGGCCAGGTGCCAGTGGCCTCTTGCCCACCTGGGCACATCTGGCTCACGTTCAGCTGCTGTTGACCAACACCCCCAGGGCCTTTCCCACTGGACACTTTCCAGCCCCTCTGCCCCAGCCTGGAGCTGCAGGGGTTGTTGTGACCCAGGGGCAGGACCTGGAACTTGACCTGGTTGACCAAAACATTCATGTGGTCCATATTGAATATTAACAATAAAAGTTTGTATTCCATCTATTTTCAGTCAAAATATTTTCCTTGAGAAAAATAACCCAAATAACCTCCTTAAAAGTAGTTAAATTATAGAACTACATTCCAGAGCCAGTAAGAATGAGTTACAAAAAAAAAAAAAAAAGAATAAAAGTCCCAGCAAACCACTCTCCAAGGAGTGAGCTCAGTCATTACATTCCCAGGTCTGCAAGAGACTGAGTCAAATCATGCAACGCTTCCCTACAACATTCAACAAGAAGTGAATGAACAAAGCATTGAAGGAAGATTTATCAGGCTTCTTTTGGATTAAATGTTCATTTATAAGTGGTTAGATGATTAACAGATGTCTTAAGTATTCTTGTTTCTTTTGTAAATAGCACAGTGCATATACATTTAAAAGAAAGGCTGTAGGAGTTAGTGATTTAAGAGGATAAGATACAGCCACAGTTTATGTAATTAATGACCTGTGTACCCTATTGGGGACACTATTTATTATTAATATCACCTAATCACAGATTAAACTCTTCAAATAGCACCTTATTATAAAGTATGGCAGATATATATGCCTGTTTAAGATTCTAATTGTGGAACTGCAATATCACTGAACACTCACAATTATTTATTGAGATTTGTCAACCCACAGTTTGGTACCACAGCAGCTACAAATACCACACTGAAATATTCCTGGTGCCTTACACAGTAACTGGACAAATCCAGACCTACAAAGAGACTTTTGCTTCATGGAAGTATGTGCTGGACCTACTTTGTGACAGGAGACATCACTGTGGCACAAAGCTTTGCAGGAGGGCCTAAGTGCCAAAAATAAACGAGTGAGCTGAGTTATTAGGTGACATTGTCTAGGGTTATGTACTAGCAATAAAAACTCACTAGATAAGTGCTTGCTTTCTTCAAAACAAGTGCTATTTCCACAAGCAAATCAAATACATCTTCAAACAGACAAAAATCTGAATACTTTCAAGGACAGTGCTACTATAGCTCTGATAATCTAATAAAATATGAGTTCCAGTTTCTAATCTTGTCTGTTTTATCTGCTTAGACTAACTGCTTGTTTTGAAAAATATCACTGAACCTCACCTGGCTCCTCCTTCAGATATAATATAAAAAAATAAACTTGGAAATTAAAGCTCAAAATATGTATGCTGACTTTAATCACATTTTAATCCATTAGACAATCTCTTTTTCACAGAAAGTTTTCCATGTTCCACAAGCAGTAAATTGCTTTTCCTTCTACTTTCATTAGAGAAGAAAAGCACCTTGAAATACCTTCCCACACCAAGGTGGCCCTTCTGCTCCATAGCTTGTACACTCAGCTAGTTTAACTACATACCTTAACCAGTCAAACCAAAACCAGGTCTTGTTTTTCATTTAGCTTGGAAGTTTTGCTCCCATTCTCTCCTGTCTGGCATATTTAATTTGGTGCAGAAGTTACATACAGCCCAATAAATTATTTAGACTGTCCACAAGTGAAATTAAAAAAAAAAAAAAAAATCCAATCAGAACTACCCTCAACAATAGGGGAGAAAAACCAGTAAATGGAAAGGATTAATATTTACAGACAGGAAGGAAAAGAAATACAGAGACCGGTGTTAAAACCTTAAAAATTCTGAAGGACAAAAAAGTAGGCCTAATCACTTAAAAGATAAAAAGGTGGGTTTTTAAAAAAAATAAATTAATTCTGCCCCAAACTGCTTTTGCCTATTGCAGAATGTGCCATCTGTCACATCCAGCCAATCCTTCACACAGGTGGATTTTATACTAAGTAAACATTTGGACTGTAATAACTCCAACTGAAAGCTGGCTCTTCCATCTGAGGAGGAGGCCTGGAAACATTAATATGTGGCAGTAATATCAAGCTTCCCCACAGCTGTTTAACTGCATTTTATATGAGCGTAATTAAACTAATCTCCAAGAGATATTTTATGTTATACAGTGGATCCAAGGCCTTATCTTTATCAAGGAAAACTACTATGACAGTATAGAATTTAGAGTTAAATCATAGACAGATTGTTTTAATATTAAGTGGGCTTCCATTTCCAAGCCTCCAGGAGCCACTGGCAGTCACACTCCTGCCCACTTCTTTTTGGTTTTGAGATCATGACACTGTTAGAAATGCCCACGTTAACAGATGAGACCTGAAAACCAAATTCTGTAGTACAGAGTCCTCCCCCAGAAGAAATGCCAGCAAGCAGACAAGCACCCTACTGCCTTAAACCACATTTACTACATGGCTCATAAGGGGCCATATTTACCACAGCTTCCAAATGTTCAGTGGCATATCTGGCACACAGATAACCAATTTCAATTAACTCAATTTAGTCACAATTTGAATTTGGTTTCTTCTTGGATCATTTAACACTACCTTGGACAACAAGCACCTTTCTGTCTACCTTACACTACCCTTTACGTGTCCTCCAAGATGTTAATCCCCAAAGTATTATTCCTTCAAATTGCTCATTAAAAAATATCAAATGGTTGTCCTGTCTTAGAAAGGATGGAAGGTCAGGCAGAACATTAAAATTATAGCATTAGCTCATATTTTCAACTATGATTAACTTAAATATGAATAATTGGAAGGAAAAAATTACATTATTATCTGGTGAATATCTTGCCACAGGTAGATTGATTTTTCTGTCTAAGAGCATCATGTTACACATGCAAATTTAATCTCTGAACCCATTCTTCTCCAGCCAAAACTGCAAGTGCTCTACTACAATTGGTTTGTAGAGATATGCACTAAAACTCCTTATTCATGCAACATAAACACAAAAAATATTTGCCAGCTAAAAGGAATATTTTAATGAAGAGGAGTATGACACGCTATTTAAAACTTTAAATGAAGGTTTCAGAAATTAAACAATTTCTGTTAGCAAGACCAGGATTCACATCTGATGCAGATACCAATGTTATGCCATTGGCCAACCTAACAACAGCTTTAAGTCCGTATCCTGAGAAATGGAACAATAATCCAAAGAAAACCTTTCCACATAATACTTTAACTTGAAGAATGGTTTAAAGTTACTCCCTTGAACAAATTCTGCTTTAAAATTAGAAGAAAATTGCTTATTAGCAAGCCACAATTTTGCTATGTTGTTACAGGGTTAGTTTACAAACCCAGTAAAGTGATAGCACAGCACTAACAATTAACAAGTCAGAATACAAAGGAAATTGCTGTTATGATGGATCTGAGGTATAACTAAATAAATTAAGGCTGTCATAAATATTAAATCTATCAGAGATTGCATCATAATGAATAAGAGTCCACCCCATGAAAAAATAGAGACACAATGCTATTTCAATTTTTAAATTTGTAGCAGGTCTTGTTTCCTTCCAGATACAATGATATTAAGCAGATGAGAACTGCAGGGCAAAAAGGTCATTGTAACTGATTTTTCTAATACTCCAGGACATTTGTAGGAGAACAAAGTAGTGGAGACATAGGTTATATAAAATGACATTTTTTGAAGTCAAAATGGGCTAAAAATCTTTGCTGAGGTCATCTAGTCATTAATAAAGAGAGTATGCTACAATCAAATGTCTGGATCAATGTAATTGCACTGAGATGAAAGGAAATTTTCCCATTAAAAATCTCACTATAAATTACACAGGCTCCCTTCTCTTACTCTCACTGGAGTCAACAGCAAATATTCATCAGCTTCAGTGGGATTGCTGATGGCCCTAGATGATCCTTGAATGTACTTTGCAGGGCACCTAATTTGTCTTTTATTCTGATGAGGGCTCACAGACACGTAATTGGAGATAGCATACCCTTCTTTAAACAAGGAATCTGCAATTAAGACTTTTCCCTTTATTACCAACCTTTTCTAAAGAAAAATAACACCACCTCAGCTCCCATTATTAGTGAGTTACTCAGCTTTTCTGGAGCTTGACACAGATCAAATCTCTCTATAATATCTCCCCAACTTCTCTAGGCAACCTGTTCCAGTGCCTCCCCACGCTTACAATAAAGAATTTTTTCCCAATATCCAGTCTAAACCTACCTTCTCTCAGTTTGAAGCCATTCCCTCTTGTCTATCACTGCATGTCCTTGCCAAGCCCTCTTGGTGCTCCTTTAGGTACTGGAAGGAGCAGTTTTGGAGCAGAAGTAGGGAATAGCTCTGGCAGAAGCCCCAGGGCTGATTCAGGAGCTGCTCAGGGACCTTCAGCAGGATTGTTGTGCATGTGCTGACCATGACTGTACAAATTCCCCCTGGAGCCTCCTCCAGGCTGAGCAGCCCCAGCTCTCCCAGTCTGCCTTCACAAAGAGGTTCTCCAGCCTCACTGATCATCTTCAAGGCTTCCTCTGCTCCAACAAGGCCATACCCTTATGGTGGGGATGCCTGGTGGGGTCTCAAGAGCAGAGAAAGGGGGAGCAGCCCCTCCCTCTACCTTCAGCTCACTCTTTTTGAGGCAGCCTGGGATGTGCTTGGCTTTCTGGGCTGCCAGGACACGTGGCCGTGCTATGTCCAGCCTCTCATCCAGCAACACCTCAAATTCCTGCTCCTTAGAGCTGCTCTCCATTCATTCTCTGCCTGTGACCATGAAGGTCAGTTCTGTTGAGCTTCATTTCTTGATTTTTGGGTTTAAGGCAAATCCTTTCTGATAAGACATGTAGGAAAGATCAGAACATATTTCTAATAAATATCAATTCTGCTTGTGAAACCTTTATCTGTGCACAGCTTAGCACTCCATCAAATCTCACATCAGCATAAAAGGAGAAAAAAAACCCTCATAATAGTTAGAAGCAACACATTCCCTTATCTCATTTCCACTCTTTTTTTGTATACACACACTGAATAATCCATTGTACCCATTATCAAATCATCAACAATAGGATAGTACAACAGCAGCTCGGATTTACAGCACAGTTTAAATCCAAACTGCTTGGAGCAGAATCTAACAGGATGATGTGGCAAGAGCTAGCAGAAACTTAGCAGTAAAAAAAAAAAGGGAAAAGTGCTTTAAAAACCAACACCCAGCATGTTCCTGTCCAAAGTTTTCCACCCAAGTCCAAATACTCTAAAGGTGAAACCGAGAATAAAGAGAGAATAAGAAAGCCCCAAAAATCATCTGAATGGTTTTAGTTTTCTGCACTTGAGGGTGGATGGAGGACGATATTATGAATACTGAAAAAGCATTTTTTGAAGATTTCTAGCAACAGTCATTTAAGCTGCTATGAAAAGAGATAGCAAACAGGCAATGTATGTAGTCTGTAATTTTTCATTTCACTTTCAAAGAATCATTTAGTGGAGACATGAATATGGATCTAACCTGTAATGCTGAATACCTGTTTATGCTTAACTTTTTGAATACTAAGGCTTTATATAATCTTTATCATACTTTGCCAGTATCCTTGCCTTTACATCCTTGGAATGTGGAAGATTAGAGTGAATATTACTCAAAACCTGTAACTAGCTGAGTAAGGGCTTAGGAAGGGAAGGCTGGGAGGAAGAAATAATTTGTACTTGTTTTTTTCACAAATACAGTCAAAACCAAACAAACCCCACCCCCCCACCCCCAAATTATTTCACTTATAAGATAAAGCAAGACAAAATTAGAGTTGAATTTTATTCTGATTCCTTTTTCCTGCCAGTTCATTTGTCCACAGTTTAGGGAGGGGGGGGATTCATACTAAAATACCATTTACACCAAATATCTCAGATTATGCTCCAAATAGATTTTTTTTTACACTGTTACCACTCTAATACATAAGTACAGAAAACGTGCTCAAAATAGTGTTCCCCTCTTTACCCATTTGCCTCTTTAGATAGATGATTGATAGAGTACAAAGCAGAAACGTAATTTCATTGGCTGTTTTTTATTTTGTGAGCAGATGGTTCTTCAGATTTACCTTTAAAATGAATACAAATTCAACCTGCAAACAGCATCATTTAAAAGTATAACTACCTCACAGAACCCCATTTTCAAAACATAACATGCATGGAACAATAGTTCTTATCTACAGAAGCGTTGAGTCTGGCTGGGGAATAACAAACACAAAGCAGAAGTAAAACACAGGGGAACATCAGATCCATGGCACAGCCACCAACAAAGCCTGGTTGCAGAATTTCCCTTTGAACTGAGCTGGCAGCTGTGTGGGATAAGTTGCCTTTCCTCTTTCCTTCAGCCCTGCCTTGGAAAGGCTGGGAAGTGTGAGCAGCAGAGGTTTGCAGCTCCTTCCCAGCCAGCTGGGGACAGAGGGCTGGTCCAGCACAGCCTGGGAAGGAGACACGTTCAGTGCTTGTTGCAGAGCTCTGCAGCCCTTGCAGCACCACTGCACACGAGCAGGTGCACAGCCCCTGGAAGGCATCTGTTGCAAGGGGAGGATTTTCAGAAAACACCATACTAAAGTTTGTAAAGAACTTTAAATGACTGTGCCCAGTGCAAATGAGGTAGAGAATTGACTGGGAAACAAAGTCAGGTTTGGGAACTCAGAGCAGGGAAGGGTGTTTGTCCATATTTGTTAAACACCACCACAGATTGGAAAGCCTGATGGTTCACAGTTAAGGCCATGAAATTTAAACAAATTTGCACCATGTGGAAGTAGGCTTATCCTTCACACAAATCCAGCATCATGGTCAGCACATGCACAACAATCCTGCTGAAGTTTACTGAGCAGCTTCTGAATCAGCCCTGGGGCATTGTGCCAGAGCTATTCCCTACTCCAAAACTGCTCCTTCCTCCCTCTATCCAGTTTATACCTTTGAGTGTGTATGCCAGCTCCCATTACCTTAAGCAGAGGGATGCAACTTGCATTGATGCCTAACTTCTGTCCAGTATGTTCAAAAAATTCAAAGACAAATTATCCTTAATCTCTTCAAAACCTAAGACAGGAACGACAAACTAAAGTGAACTTGCAGGAGGTAAACTGAGGCAAAAGTTTTCCATTTTTGAAGGTTTTCAAAATGTCTTTTTAAATTAGAAGTAATTCAAAATGTAGATGATTACTGGTGTAAGGACTACTTACAGAAAAACAAAATAATAAAGTTGCAAACACACCTGGTTTCTCATCCATCCTATTCTGCTGTAAATTTACTGCATATCTGCAATACTGGTGGAGAATAGGGTCACTTCTTGCTCAAAAACACATCTTGCAGAAATTTACCAATTCTGGTAGAAATTTACCAGTTCCATTCCCACTAATCTCTCTACAGCAGAAAGAATACAAACAAATTAAATTTAATAAACACTCTCTACAGAACAATCCATTAATCCTCACAGTCTCCATTTATATGGCCTCAGTACAATTATTTGCTCATATAAAACTTCAATTACAGAAGTAAGACAATGAAATTATTTGGCCTAAGTTACATCTTTTAGCACTTCAGTCTATAAACCATCTATTTAACTACTTTTATGCACAATTTTCCAACCTCTGCTTCCCACCTTGTTACTTTTACAAAAGTCCCTTAATGATATAAATTTTTATGTGTTCCTGAGCATCTCGATACATTATCTTACAAATGAAATAACATCCAATTTAAATAGCCCAAGCACATGTTCTACAGAAATTAATTCCTAGAGTAATGTACAATAAATATGTCAAGAAGGAAAAACACTGCCTCTATATATTAGATTAGAGGAAGCTACTTGATTAAGAATTTTAAGATTCCATGGCTACGAAACAGGAGCAATGCCTCTTCTACAAAGGTCTTTCAGTTATAATACATAGAGTATGTACAAAAAAAAAACTAACAAAAAAGCTAAATTAGAATGAATTAAATTTATTTCTTTCAAATTACGACTTAATTACTCCAAATCAAAATTCTATGGAAAAAGCATTAAAAGCAAGACTAAAGATCAGACCATACTGAATCCATTTAGCAGAAATGGTAGTCAGGCAGAAGAGCAGTTATAGCTTCAAAGGTAGAGGAAGCATGATTCAAGTACCGGAGTTTAAAAACACCCTGACACGTTAATTTGCAGCAGCAATGGCCTTGGAAAGCGTTGTGAAATCATCAACAAGCACTTTGCTAACAAACACAGTAACTGCATATTACAAAAATGAACATTCACCACAGAGCTCTTTTGTGTTTTCACAGCTATCTAATAAGTGTGTTTAAAACACCCAAATTTGTCTTTGAAGTACTAAGGTTCAGTATAGGGGAAAATTATACAGAGGAACCACGGGTACCAATCAGCAACACTTGCACACTCATCTGGGTGCAGGCAGCACCAGTTCTACCTCTTCTGGACATTCCATTACTTCTTAAAACATCATCCCAGCATATTTAGGAATAAAGAATTTTTCCTTGCAGTTCTCACTTATAGAATTCAAACCCCAAAGCATTTCAATGAAGTAATACTTTTACCTTATAAAACTGTAAGGGTCCTTGCCCTGCACAACACATATTCTTTAATAGCAATGAACTGTAATGTTTAATCTGGTATATGTTATCTTAAAAGAGCTCTAGCAAAACTAGTTTGTTTCAGGATTTTTGTTGGTATTGTGATTTTTTAAGTCATTCAAAAGCAGGCCCCTTCTCTTTGTGATAGAATATCAGGGAACTACTATATAAATAAGCTTTAGAGATCGTGTACTAACCTTAAGTGCTCAGGGAGCCTTTGGAAGGATGAAAAGAAAATGTCAGTGCACTCAACTCTGAAACCAGCAAAAGTACCTTATATACCCAGGGAAAAGCCATCAGCTGGGCCAGGTTAGAGCCCAGTAGGGAATGAAACGTTATCAGGTGAAGCAAAGGATGCAATCAGGGATGTCCAGGGGTTCCAACTGCTCTGTGCTTGCCTGCCAGTCTGTGACAGAACAAACTCCACTCTTCCTGTTCTGTGTCAATCTTTGTCACTCATAACACACCAGCAGGAGGAATTTGGTGTGTCCTCCCTGGGTGTGCTGGGGATGTTCTCCCTCGTGCTGGGGAGTGCTGCCTAACACTTGCATCCCTGCCTAACTTCCTTCCCCAAAGGAGCACAATAAAACCCATGAAAGGATATAAGTTTAATTGATAGAGTCTGGTAACCTTTCCCAGGAGAAGTGTCCGCAGTAAACCTGACTTTCAACTAGAGGAACTAGTCCATCATATCAGATATACTAATTTTAATACAGAACCTTGCTTTGTAGGAGGCAATGTGTCTACTTTTTAAAATATACAGAGTCATGCCAAGCATCTGAAAAGCAAACTATATTTAGTGTTTCAAATTACATATTTTAAATAGAGTGAGGTGTTTATAAAACACCCCCACAGTTTTGCATTTGTACTACTGAGAAACAAAATCATTCTGCCTCACAAGATGTAATGAGTTGAATATTTTATTATACAACTGTATTAATAGTGATTTTGTAATTAAGCAAATCAAAATTCAAACTGTGAGAAACTGAGTTTTCCACACATTTTGCAGTGTACTATAAACAATGAGGACAAAGGAAAACAAGGAAGACTTTATTTTAACTGAACATTTCACAGACATGACAAGGGGCAATTTTTCACCTCCTGTATGTGTCTCTCCAGGTTGTCATAGTCCAAAATCTTTCATGCTCCAAAGTCTTGAACCCTGTCCACTCATTTTCATCTTCATACAAAGTTTATCATGTCAAAGATTAAGTTACTGCCATGCTTCTATTTTCTTTTAAGCAAAAATATGTCATGCACATCTCAGCGACTACCATGAGCTCTGTATTCAAAATGTGCATTGAAAAGGACAGAGACCAGGTACGTAAAACATCAGCTCAAAATGGAATTTATGAGTTCGTGGATGAGAGGAGATATAACAGGAGGTTTTACAACCCCAGCTGTAATGGTTATTGCCATGGAGAGCTATAACAAACCCAAGGCTAACAGGTGACATCCCAGCTCTGTTTGAAAGGGCTGCTCACTTCTAGGGACAGGAACTGACCTGGGAAAAAAAGCTGGAAGACCTGTTAAAAAAAAAAAAAAAAAAAAAAAAAAACACTGAACAAACACCCTTTAAAAGGGGTCTTCACTCTGGCATTTTCATTTACCTTGCCTGTAGTTGCTAATTCTGAAGCCTGCTTATTTCATGACAACTGTCCATCAGTGACAGCTTCCAGAACAGCTGAGATTCACAGATGTAAATACCTGGGATGTAGGATGAGCCTTATGGAACTTTAAGGTTGTTTGGTGAAAAATTTTCCTGGATAAGTCCTGTCTCCTTGTGCCAGGAATCAAGTTGCTGATCATGCTAAACTGATGAGATTAGTGGTCAGATTGCACACTCTAATTAAGCACAACCTGACAGTAAGAAAAAGCCATTTCTATTTAGATATCAGAGAGAAGTTCCTGATTAGTAAAACTTAGTCTGGGACATTATTATTGACTATTGCAGTCAGTACTACAAAATTCTTCTTACCTGTTGCTTTAGCCACCTGATCTCCTCACAGAATCACAGACTACATCACTGTAATTTTCCACTAAGTTGCATGCTTTAAGCATACCAACTAAAACCTGCAAATATACAGGTGCACAGATTTAATTTGTTCTGATTACTGCCTCCATTTTTTCCTGACAAACTAATCCTATGCCATTAAGCCTTAAGCCATATTCCTGACAAGTTTTATTTCCTACCTGCCTGCCCTTCCCAAGCCCTAGATGCCAAGTTTGATACAGCTCCTTCTGTCACTCATCCCCTTTGCAAAATCACTAATCAAGTTTTTGCTGCCACTATTCCCCCTGATGGCTCATGTATTCCACAAAACCACAGGCAGAACATAAACAGGAAAATGATAGCCAGCTTAAAATAAAAGAACACTCTTAAAAATGCTTATTTATTCCTACACTTTACCAAAGTAATGCTATGTAAGACTGTCTGGCTTAGATATTCAGTTGTAGGATCAGTCAGAAGTTAAATGTTCCATGGGATAAAGACCATGCCTTCCTTCACTAAGGAAGTGCAGACCTTTAGTTCATTCAACCATTCAGAGAGTCAATGAAGTAATTTACTAATCAATTAGACATCAGGGAGCTCTGATGCTGGTCTGTACTAAACCACAGTACAGATGTACCTCAGACTTAGTTTTTAAACAATTGCTGTAAAATTCCTCCTTCTCTGAGGAGGCATTAGGGCAAATGACTGACAAAATATTAATTATGCCTTCTAATCCATTATTTTATCCTTCACAAAAAAAAAAAAAAAAAAAAAAAAAAAAGAAATCACAATAAACCAGACCTATCAGGAGAGCAGAAGGGAGGAGGTGTAGAAAGGACAGACAGGACACAAAGGCAATAGCACAGCTAAGCAAATGCACAATAAAAAGCACTGTTATTCCACATATTTTTTTCAATTTATTGTTATACAGAGTCACTGCAATCTGATATCAAATCACACATTATCTGGGATATGTTATTAACTACTTTCTAAGAACTTTTTCTGCTCCCTCCAGTTTGAAGGGGTTTTTAATTTCACATAAACCCTTCAAAGCAGTCAAGAGTAAAATCCTTTGTGGGAAATGATTGGGATGTACACCTAGTTCAAAATGATGCAAATAAGCCACAATTATTAACAAAAGAGCAATTGTATATTGCCATTGAACACTGTGCATTTACCTTTATAACCACTCAGATTTAGTATTAAAATCACATATATGAAAATCCACACCAATATAACCAATGTCCTGTAAGCAGGAAGTGAAATATCATCACAGTTTACTAAGAAATTACCCCATTTTCTCTCATTTTAACACCTACAGCCAAACCTGAAGAGTGTCTTCCACCACTGTTGAAGTCAACAGCACATGCACAGAGCTTGTGTCTGACTCCAAGACAGGGAGTGTGCAGAACAGACCATCTTCTTGACATGCTTTTAGGATTTCACTTCCTCTAGATGACATAATTCATTTATCCTTTCTGCTGCATTTCTCCTCTCTATTTTAAATGATTGTTAATTTTCCTGTGGAGAGAGGGAAATTGATAAGAGGGAAAAAAACCAAAACCAAACCAAAACAAACAACTAAACAAAACAAACCAAGACAGAAAAACATAATTCTGATAAATTTTATCTGCACTTGTTAGAAAATAGGGGTACATCTGTATGGATGCTCCCCTTTACTCATCACCCAGAAGCCAAGAATCCAAAGCATTACCAGTTCTGCAAGCACAGGTAATAAATGCATTTTTGGAACAGCACAGCTGGGACTGGGCCCCTGGATCCTCTCCAGGATGCAGAAAAGAACCTCCAGACTGACACATTCACATCCCATTTGCTGCTGTTGCTCCAAGTTTTACCTGCAGGTTCTGAGGCCAGGCAGGCAGCAGTGGCTGGAAACGGCAGAATACACCTGCATGTGACCAAGGTAAAAGATGAAAATTTGCAACACATCTTACATTGCATTTTGGGTCCTGCACAGTTCTGGCAATTACAGGAAAAATTAATTTACATTCCCCAATATCCTCAAGAAAGACATAAAAATGCTTCTACAGTTTCCATCAGGAAATAATTGTGTTAGAGCCAAGAAACAAAACAAATTTTTAGATCTTGCAAGAAAGTGCCACACGTGAAGGAAGAATATCATGTTCTAAATCAGCTTATATCTTTATAGAAGGGAATTTATTAAGAAAAACAGACAATGATGCTACCAGTGACTAAATCTTACCTCTCCTGGCAAAGTAGTATATTTTAGGTTGGACAGATTCTAGTTACAGCCAAGCTTGATAGAGAGGTCTCACATATATTATATCAGTGGTGTCTTTATTTCACATTATCAGCCTTGAATGAAGGGAATTCTCAACACAAAGTAGAAGCTGGGACATGGTAAAGATGGCATGTTTTCCTGTGCTCCTCTCAGAAACCTGTTGGGCAAGTCATATATTTTTAAGCACAGATTTGAAAAGAGTGTATATGTGTTTAATTTTTCAGGTATTTCTCTCTCCAGTATATGACCATCAGTGGCAGGGCCTAAATAGGAAAGGCAGCCAAAATCATTGCAAAGTGTGTTTGTCACACCTCTGAGGGACTGACAGGACCCTTTCTGCAATGAATGAAACATATGGCAAAGTCCTAAAAACATGTCAATTTGTTTAAATGTTATGAATTACACCTTGACAAAAGTGGTTCCTAATTCTTCCACAGCATCTGTTAAGAGACCACACACATTTCAACAGTTTCTTGACATTAAAATTAAACATTTCAAAACAGAACTGGATTCATAAAGGAACTGAATTGTTCTGTGGCCTATCTAACCCACTGAGCAACTCTAAACAGCTGCAAAAGCACCATGAAACTTTCTGCAGGGAGGAAAGGAGCAGCTTTCCACTCTGTATTAGGTAAGGATTTAAAAGATTTTACACTTATTGGGGACTCTGTGGCTCCAGCAAGAGAAATTATACATGAACAGAGTTATTCTGCATAAGTACAGCTTTTTGTGCATGATTTCTGATGCATCCTGACACTGAGTGTGATTTGCTGCCTGGGACTGCTGGGCATTGCACAGACACCTGACAGTCTAGACTTCCAAGCACCAGGAAAAGCCACCAAAAGCTATAAAAATGCAGCATAAATGACATCTTGCATGCGTTTTCTATGGGACAGAGTATTTAGTAGTAAAATATGTGAAATCTCATTTTACAGCAGACGGTCTGGATGCATTAACCATCCCTGCTGGATCCAGCCAAGCTTGGAGGACCCTCTCCCCTCATGGCTGGGGACAGCAGTGTTCCCACCCACTGGCCAGGATGCTTCCATCCCTTCCAGTAGCTCACAATAAAGACATGTTATTGGAACAGTCTAAAAATGCTTTTATTGCTGTGTGATTTGTTCCTCAGAGACAGAGAAGATTTTAGCCAGTGTGGCATCTTTTACAAAATGTACTGCACTGATTCCCTCTAGGCCTGCCCTTGACCAGTGGCTGCAGCTTGCTGGAAGCTCTTCCTAGAACCCTTTAAAGGGGTAGGATTTGTCCTTGTTAAATTAACGTGAAATCAAATCAAGCCAAATTCCAACCAGCTCTGTCTGCCAAGACATTTCAGACTGGCATCACCAGAAGAATCCAAATGGGCTGCAATGATGGCTCTGAGTGGAACCCAAGTAAATCCCAAGAAGGTTTTATAGCAATGAGATGAGCAAGTGTGGATGGGAAAGTCAGAACTGCAGAATGAGTACAGAATGTCACTCTTCAGGTCACAGGCAGCAGTCCTGTGGAATGGCACACACTCAAATTGTGTATTTTCCATAGAGAATCCTCACAGATGTCAGGAAATGGATTGCACAAAGATCAGTGGAGAAATGCAGCTCTTCCTAACTGCAAGCCTTAAGATAAAATTTATTTATCTGAAGCCTCACTTATCCCTCCTTTTCTGCATCTCTTCCTTTTGCTCTATTATTTTTTCTTTCTAATTCCATTATTTAATTTTGTTTTTCCATTGACTCCCTGAATTCTCAACCCAACTGATTCACCTCATTAAAAATATCAACATATAAACAGCTAACATGGAGCCAGGTACACCATTACTGTAATTTCACTATTCTCTCATTGCCAGTATGGGACATGCATTCCCAGTGAGGTTATTCTTGATGTGATTGCATACTAAACAAAGGTTTAATGGCTTCATTTTATAGGATTTTCTGTCCATATCTTTCCTATGTTTTTTATAATGCTAAAGGAAAGTTCAAGTTATTCCTGATTAACTAAATATGCAAAACACAAGTACTTTGTAATGGTTCTTCATTTGACACTCCTAAAATATTACAAGTATTAAAATACAAATTTAGATTATAATGGCTATGGATTTCAGACCTGGCTACTACAACTATTTCTTTAATGTCACCCCAAGGTGCCATACAGAAAGTAGTTTATAGCATTTAATTTCTGCAGTGAGTATCACATCAGCCATATAACTTATGAAAACAGTACTCAGAGAAGCGTGAGGAAGCAGAGATTCCTCCAGCTCCAGGAGCTCCCTCTGTGCCTGCAGGAGGACAGACAGTGGCTGCATGCAACAAGCAGAAAGCAGGATGAACCTTCCAGCCTGCCTAACGTAAGCCACAACAAACAGCAGAAAACCACACTGGCCACTGAGCACATCCATTGCATTTTACATTTGGAACTGGTGATGGATGTTGGAGTCTTGAAAAATAACAGGGCCAGAAAACTGGATTCCCAGAGCTCCAACAGAGGAAGTTTATTACCTGACTCTGACATAAAGAAAAGGAATTACAGACTAAACAAAACATATTTTAAAATCTGCTGTAGAATGTATGGGTTTAATCCAGCCTCACATTAGTCTGGAATAGGGTCAGGATGTTCATTAGATTTCTTCCAGCTTCCCAGTGGCCAATAAAGGATACATTAACTGGGTTCCACCAAAGGGAGTTCTTATGGATTCAGTAATATTCACACTGTTTTGTCATTCTGCTCACAATCTCACACTGAGTTTGTCATGGGCAGCTCAAAGGTAAAATAAAACAAAACTCCATGAAACCTATGCAAATACTCTGTTCTGCTTATTCTTCAGAATTCATTGTCACAATTTATCATAACATTTAATGTGATCCACAGTTTTTTGTTTTTTTTTTTTTCTATTTAACTGCTGAGTTACTGGAAATTTGGTAAAATTGATATTTTGTATGAATTTTACTTTACAAGTATCAGATTTGCATAGTAACACATGCATTGAAAATACCTCAGAACATCACACACTACCCTGATAGAAAACAAAAAAATCTGGTGCTTCCATATGCAGTGCTCTTATGCAGTTGTATCATTTTGCATTCTGGCAGGGACAAGAAAATTCTCATGCATCATCTTGATTTTGACAGCGGGCAGCTTAAACTTTGAAATACAAGTCTGAAATTCTGCATTTTTGAATGCCAGCATCATGAATTTACCCTTCCAACTTCTCCAAACCCAAAGTCCATTTGAAGGGGGGCAGCTGATTATGGGGATTTTTTTCTTACTTTCTTCTTAAAGAATAAAATGTTCCTTGCAAAATTACTTGTGGCTGAATACTTTTATTTAAAAATAAATCACTTATAGCAAATTATTAATTTTATTTAACAGGAAAGTGGCTGTTCTTTTGAGAGGTTTTGAGTCATCATATAAAGTTGTGTTCTTTTGTTAGATTTCTTTATTAATGCAACAGTTCATGTCTGCTGCAACTAATTAGAACTTATCTAATAATATTCCTTTAGCTGAGGTGTTTCAAATGACTCCTTCGAGTTTTTTATTCTGTGTTTATATGGTCCCTATTTCTATTTCTATTTACTTTAAATTGCAAGTTTCCTTATTTGTTCACTCAATTTCTGATGCTTCAGTTAAACACAGAATACTTTTTTAGTATCTAAAAGTCCTACCAGTAATAAAGAATTCTCATTCCTCCTAAGTTACTTTGCCCATGTATAGCTACTTAACCCTATATTTTAGGAGCAGCTCCCGTTTATGTTCTGTGTCTGAATGCACCTGCACAATGTGGGCTACAGAGCAGGAAGTTATGTTTCTGTACTTCTCTGAAATGAACTATATCTCATAATAAACACAGAGGCCTTGAATGGAACCCATGCCCTGATGTTCAGAGCATTCAAAGAGGTAAATCTTGCTGATTCACACAAACACTGCAGTGCCTTATTTATGCCATTTTATGATTAAAGCCTTGAACTAGCAAAGTTCTTAAGGACATGCCTAATTTTTAATTCAATGGAAGCATTCATCTGTTTGAAATGCTTAAATGCTTTGTTGAATTATGACCCAAACAAAGTGAAAAAGCAATGAAAAAAAAAGCAGCAGTAAAATTTCCTTATGCAGTAAATATTCCGAAGCCTGTTTCAAGAAGCTGCAACCACCTCTGGCTGCAGAAGCACTCAGATTTGTTCCTGTTGGTAGCAAAGCTGGGGCACACAAATGAGATTCCTCTTCCCCAAGGACATGCATGTCAGTCTCTCAAAGGGCACTCCTGTCTATTGTGAGACAGCTGGGCTTCCTTCCCCTGCTCCCCTCTGAAACTGCAGAGAGAACAGCCCCAAAGGATCCAAGATGACATCCTGACCCCCTTACCACACTTCAGAGAAGATAATCATAACACAGGAAAATGTTGTTGTCGTGCTCTAATTAGGACATCTGGCCAGGTAAAGAAAAGTCCCCAGGTGGCTGCTGGAATGCTAGGCTTGGCTTAGCAGGCTGCAGCTCCCCTGAGAGCTCAGGGGGTGCCCAGGGCACGGTGGCCATGGGTGCCCTCCCACCGTCCATCTGGGATGGCTGCACGGTTCCAGCTCTGGCAGCCCCCAGCCTGACAGCCAGGGAGGGCAAAGGAGGCCAGGGGGGTCTCCCATGAGGGTTGGAGATGATTTTGGTCACATCTTGTCCTGGTGTTCCCCAGGGGCAGAGAGAACTGCTGGTCCAGGGGCAGGGGGGTTTTCTCAGGGGTGGTACCTGGGCAGGGTTGGGGTACAGGAACCAAAAGAGAGAGCCCAAGGGAGTGGCCAGGGCTAAGGACAAGGAAGAGTGGAGGGGGAACAATGTGGGATGGGAAAAGCAATGGGCAAACAGATCACCACAGGTGGCTTTCCTAAACAAACAGCCATATACAAAAATATTGTCTAGACTCCCTGGGTATTGTACCCTTCTCCCACAGAAAATCTCAATGAACTCCAACTTTACGTGTGATCCTCATTCTTTTCTTTGCTTTTCTACAGCCACTTGAAGCTCTTTCATTTATCAAAATATTTTACTAGTGTTTAATACAAATACACGTGATCTTACCTCTTTAATCTTGATTTTGGCTTTCATTTTGAGTTACCTACTTTATTCTGATGTGTCACTTTAGATTAATTTGTTATGCTAAGTACTTGCCAAATAAATAATGACCTTTCAAATGAGTCCATATGTAATAAGGTAAGGATTGAATTATTCCTAATGCTATTAACATTTTACTATAGTATCAAGTTCATGACTGAAAATATGATAGACACTTAGGATTGCCAAGAGCTCAGTGTCTCACTTGTGAACTATTATGAGACTTTGGCATCTAATGGTTTGTAATAATGACAAAGAAGGGGCAATTCTTTGCTGCAATCCCTGGAACCAGACATTCTTTATTTCAGTACCAAGATTAAATCATTATGAAGTTCCTTCCTACTGCTCAAAACTGCTGCTTTGGAGAGGAGAAAGAGAATCAAGAGTATGAGATTATTTAAGAGAGGGTTTTTCTTTTTTTTTTTTTTATCAATAAATGTCTTTGAGTTAATTTCTTTTGCTGATTTTCCTTGAAACCAATGATTGCATGATAGCCACAGAGGCTGCATTTGGGGCTCCACTGAGGTGGAGATTCCAGGTGAGTTAAAGGTGGTCTCCTGTACAATCTGCAGACTGACAGAGCACGAGGGAAGGAGGAACAGAGGTACAAGAGGATGAGGTGACACCATGCCACCTGCAGCAGGTGTGCAGGAAAGGGAGCCACACATCCTGTTCTGCAGCCCCTAAAGCTGCCTTTGCCACACTGTGAATACCAACATTTGGGCAGTTTGATGTATATCTTTATTCACATTTCAAAATGTAGCCTGTCTCCTGTGATTGTGTCAGATCCTAAAATATACAATTGCTCACAAATTCCTTTGAGAATTCTTTCAATGGCACAGTTAAAAGGTGGAATATTTTTTCTTGAGCAAGAAAATATACAGTTCCAAGGATTTGGTTTATTTTCCTCAGTTTTTCTATAGTCATTTTGCTGACAGAAATGAACTGGAGGTTTTGAGAGTACAAGATTGAAGAAAAATCTGTTGCTTGCAGACATTTCAGAATTTGCATCCACAATCACACAGTCAGCTCTCCTCCTTGTTCTATCTACACCATTAGGAGTGGACAGTTGGAAGCAGCCACTTGCAGACCAGTCCTTTTTCAATCCATGAAAGTAAACAACAATCTAGCAGGATCAATATCTACGTGTCCTTGCATGAGACCAGGAAAAATATTTTCAGCACCTTGGAAGAAACTGAAAAATGAATGTCCAAAACACACAGGTGCCACGAGAGAGCAGGAAGCTTGAGGGAATCACCAGCATTCCAGGTCCTACCAGCAGGAAGGAATTTACTAATGATTTTGAGACCACACTGCCAAGATTACCCACTGTCAAGTGCCCATCTGCTTCTAGAAATTTGGAATTTGGGAACTCAAACCCCATGTCCTGCAGAGTGGCATAGCTCCAGCCCTAATGTGTGAATGAATTCCTGCACCTGCAGCCACCCTGGGCTAAAGGGGGTGACAAAACTCTCACAGAAGCCTGTGTAGAAATGCTGGAGCTGAACCAGTGGCCCAGGCAGCAGTGAGGCACAGCCCTGCTCCAGGGCATGTGCTCCATTCCCAGCTGGAACACAAGGATAAGGAGAATTTCCCACCAACCCAGCAGCAGTGCTTACTCATGAAACATGGGGATAATCATCCTAGTAGGTAAAAGAATTCCCCTCAAATGGTTCTGAGGGGCCATGCTTGGCAGGTCTTTCCTAAACTGTTTTTAGCCATGCCACATAAACCAATAAAAAGCCATATCAAAGTACAGGATTTTCATGATTTATCTGGGTTCTGTGGAATTGTGTTGCAAAACACACTGTTGACAAAACCCAGTGAGGGGAGCTGACCCTGGCTGGATGCCAGGTGCCCACCAAAGCCTCTCTCTCCCTCCCCTCCTCAGCTGGGCAAGGGAGAGGAAATATAATGAAAGGAACACTGAGAAAAGGGCAGGGAGAGATCACTTATCAATTACTGTCACAGGCAAAACAGATTCAATTTGGGGAAATTAATATAATTTATTAGCAGTCAAATGAGGGGAGGCTAATGAGAAATAAATCCTAAAAGACCTTACAGCCACCCCTCCCTTCTCCTGAGGTTTCCATGAATTCCCAGTTTCTGCACCTGCCTTCCCCCGTGTGGAGCAGGGAACAGGAAATGGGGGATGCAATCTGTTCCTTACAGGTTGTCTGTGCTGCTGCTTCCTCCTCAGGGGGAGGGCTCCTCACATTATTCCCGAGATGTTTTTCACTTCTTCTCTCTTTTCCAAGAGTTCTGTTTGCTTAGATGGATTGTGTTCAGTGGTTTGAGTGGTGACAAAACAGAATTATACTTGCAAATTTCCCCTCACCGGTAGCTGCCTACATGCAGCCCTAGCCAGGATACAGCTCTTGGCAATAACAGCCTGACAGCAAGGGAGTGATATTTCCATTTACAATAAAAGAGTTAATGGGAAAAATCCATGTTCAGGGCAGTCATTTGAGGTCAAAGACCATGAAATGATTTGGGGGCCAAAATCGATTTCCGTGTAGGAAAAAAAAATGCCATTTCTCACATAATTCAGAAGATCATGCTGGATATTTTACAGAAAATCCTAAGAAGGTGGAGTATAAGTGAATTTCAATGCATTCATTAATGAGAAAATGACATCTTCAAGTTAGTTTATTAAGCGTAATTATGCTTCATTCAGTCATTTTTTTCTATTAGCCATTTTACGCTGCTCTAGTAATTACAGCCAAGTGCATTTCCATGTGGTTTGCAATGGAATTTGTTTTTGCAGAAGGTTTGTCACATCATAAGTGGACTTTAGAAAAGAAATGGGCATGATGTGATTGTTACTGACTGCACTTAAGCTGGAAAAATTGAAAGGAATAAACTAATTACTTCAATATTCAAAGATGTGTCCAAGCAAGAAATAATTACCCTGTGACATGGGTGAGCAAATAAAATATAAAATGTAGGAGAAGCCTTGGTAAATACAAAAAGGAGATTTTGATTACTCAGAACTAGACTGGAATACATTAAAGAAGATATAATGTAGGTTTGGTGTGAGATTGCTTTGGAGCTCCATAGGTTATGTGTGAGTGCCTGGCATTAAGACCAGAGTATTATTGTCGTGTCTGGGAAGCAGAAAAATGCAGGAACTATATAAAGGCAGTGAAAAAGCTAAAGAACAGTTATTTCATTCTCAGTAGGGGTCAATCTCTCAGGCTCTTGCTTAATTTTAGTCAGTCCTTACTCATGCAAATCTCCCACTTACTTCAAGAAATTCCACCTGAACTGGAGCAAAACCAGTAACAAGTTCTGGTCAAAGATTTTTTTATCCTATCTGGCAAAATGTGTGATACATTGCTGTGTGGGAAGAAGCCATGGAAGTGAAGGATTTAAAAATCCACAGTGCACAAAACACCTTTCAATCAAATCAGTTGTTCTTTCAGAGATAGTGTCTAAAATGGTGGGGTAAGACAGAAAAAAAAGGCAAGAACTTCCTTTTCACAATAAACTCAAGCAGATATTACCAGTTGAAACATAAAAGGTCTTGAAGGCTCACACTCTATTTATTACCATTAGCAATGCATCTATAAAGTAAAAATAATCTTTCTAAATTAAATTCTCAGAAAAAAATCCATGAATGTTGTGTCATCAGAGACACTTAACATGAGATGGAAGAGTCACTTTAAGGGACATAATGGAATGAACTAAAAAAATCCCAACCAACCAAAATAAACCAAAACCAAAGAAACTCCAAAGCCAAACCAAACCAAACCAAACCAAACCAAAAGAAATCACGCTTCACAGTCTTAATTTCATGTGATAAAATCAGCCCATAAGCCACCAGGGGTGAAAATCTCAGGGGCAGCCCCCCTGGCTGTGGGGCAGCAGCTTCACTGAGACTCAGCACCTGAAAATCCAACAGCTCAACAGCACTGGAGAGGAGGGTGAGGAATTGGGAGTAAAGCCCAGGAAGAAGAGAAGGGTGGGAGTGAGGTGTTTTAAGATTTTTTTTTTTTAATTTCTTATTATCATATTCTCATTAGGCTGGTAATAAATTAAATTAATGTCCCTCAGTCAACTCCATGGTTTTTCTGTGATAATAATTGAGGAGATATCAGATGATAATTGTCCTTGGCTCAACCCATGAGCCTCTCATGGCATTTTTTTCCTCCTGACCAGTTGAGGAAGGGGAGTGATGGAGTGGCTTTGATGGGCACCTGACATCCTGCCAAGGTCAGCCCTTCCCACTGATTCAGGAATCTGTGACAGCACAAATCTAACCCTCAACAGATAGGAAAAATAAATTTCTCCCTGTTTCAAGATTAAATTCTTTTTGCTGTGATTGCTTTCTATTATGATTTAAAGAGGAATTTACATTGGTATTTCTTGCTGTTTTCATTGCTAGAAGGCAAAAGTTTGAATAGCTTTTCTGTCCTAAGATAATCTATTTCTTTTTCATATTAGAAAAATTAAATCACATGAGGTGTATGTCAAAGTTAGAAGGTATTAGTCCAAGACATGTATTCTGACTTTGGGAAGCCAGAATCTTTTTCATCAGTTTGATGGCAAACAAACTGTTTAACATTTGCAGCCAAATTTTATAGAAGTTGGGATGTTACTTCTAATTGACATATCTGATTTATTTGCCCAGATAAATATCCTGCAATATGTAATGCACTAGTTATTTATTTCTCAGTGTCTGGGAATCAAAACAAGTCTTGGAGGTCACTTACACTTGGAGGTTTTGTTCTGTCATTATACACTCATAAAAGTTAATAGTCCTTGCTGCTTGCCTGAGTTCAACATTAAATTGTAAGATGAATTAAGAGAATGTGTTAATTACTGTTCATTACTGTAGGAGTTCATGTGAAGCTACTTGGAAATTACAGTCAACAGAGATGATGGAGAATATGCTGTGTTGGGTTTTTTTTTGTGAGGAGTGGCATTAAGAGAGAACATCAGAGGGACAATAAAAGCTGAGCTATCAAAAGTGAAACTTTTTGGCAGTATCTGTCGTGTTTGATGAAAATTTAATGTGAAAAGATTTCTTAGTCTCAAATGGGGACTGATTTCTCTTATTTTGCCAGGACTATAAAGTCACTTCTTGAGGTAAAGTGACTCAGTGCAGTAGGAGAGTTTTTTGGTTGAATATCTCTGCTTGATTTGTGCTAGGAGTGGAATCTCTGCCAATTTTCCTCTGTGCTGAGAGCACATGCACACAGCAGCAGGTCTGGGGCCATTTTGTCAAGTGTTACTTTCACTCTGAAGTTTTCATTAAAATACTTCAGGAGGATCTGTGTTCCTACAAACAAATATGGATCTTTCAGAGATTACAAGGATTTAAAGTCTTTTTAAGAGCTGGTTTTAAACCTGAGCTGGAGAAGGATTTCCTACCTCAATTTTTTTTTTAAAATCTCCCAAATTAATATTCCATTTTAGCACAATTCTAGTCACCATCTCTCCATCTTTTTCTCTATGTATGAAAAAGTTCTGACCTGGAGGTCTGGAAGTTTTTTGTGACCAGATCTTTAGACATATCTCTGTGTGGTGAGAGCAGATATGAAACTGGAGCCTGAATGTTTTAAACAAAACATATTCCTGAAGATTATTTCCTCATTTTACATCAAATAGTTGCTAGCTGCCTTATGGAGTTATTTTTTGCACATGAAGAATTCTGTTGGTTTTCAGCTTTGCAGGTCAACTGAAAGTGATCTCTGAAAATGAGGATCAAATCTGATGGAGGTACCCAGGCTCCTTATTCAGGTCCTTTTTAGGACATGGTTTTAAATTATTTCTGCATAGTTTGTGCTGCAGAAAGAGAGGCAGGATGTGAATGTCAACTCCATCCAACAGACTGTGGACAAAAATTGCCTGTTCTGCCCTCACCCCAAGCAGCATCCCTGAAACTATCCCTGTGTTCCTCAGCCTTGAACTACTGAACAACCTTGAACAACCTTGACTACTGAAACAATATTGTATTTTTTTCTCTTTAATCCAGATCTTCTCTTTAATAGCCCAGTTTGAAGTGTAAAAATAGGTCTGAATAAGCAGTGGTCCTGGTTTAATTTTCAAAGTAATTTACCAGAAAGTTCATGGGTTAAAGGGGGCAGATTTTCTGGGCTGATTTGAGTTCTGGTAAAGAAACATTAATTATCCCATGTGAAGGACATCAAGTTCCCTGCATTCAATACTTTTTCAGTTTTTATAATGTCTGTACCCAAGGTAACCAGGGGTTTTAATTTTTACATAATATTGCTCTTCCTGATCATAGGAACAGAGGTGAATACTCCAGAGAAAGATATAACAATTGAAGAAGGCAAAATTAAAATATCACCCTGCTTGAATACATGAGTATTCCCTGGGAGTGGCTATGGGAACATCCCAAACTCTTGAAAGCTGCAGCCTGTTAAAATCCTGATATCAACAGTGCTGGGGGTGAAACTTTCATTGGCTTTATGGCCTTTGAGACAGACCTGCCAGTATAGGAACCTGATCTCAGCTGCACCTACTGGCTTCCAGAAATCAGACAAAGTCAGACTATACCAAGTTATTGTAATATCTGTTACTGTTACTTTTCTTGAGTAATTTCAAATTAAAAGAGATCGTATAAAACCAGTTAGATAATACACATTGAAAGATACTTTAGTGGAGATGACAGTGTTTAGAAGGAGAAAGACTCTCCAGAAATATATAATTTCCTTTTTTTTTTCTCCCTAAATTAATTTTCCCACATGAAAGTCCTCATAGACTACCTGGGGAATTAAAAGATCTGAAATAATCTTATCTTTTAACTAAGAATAAAAAGAAAACAAAGAAGCAGCATAATTATGAGCTGATCCATTAGAAAGTTCTTAGTGCTAATATGCAGCAGAGGACAGAATACTCATGATTTATAATAGACATCAAGAGAATAGAAGGCTGCTAAGAAGGGCTCCTCTTCAGAGAAGTGAGAGAATGCTGCACAGATAATAGCATTTCCTTCATGCTGATGACTTTGTCAGTGAATACAATAAGCTGATTCATTAGACAGATCTATTCAATATAAATCCACTTAATATTAATACCTAAAAGGTTTAAAACATTTTAGTGATCATGTCACACAGAGGTATTGTTAAAAGAGAACTGTTTGCCCTGTCTCACATTCAGACAGAGCACAGGAAAATGAAAACCATGGACAGGTGGCCTTTAACTCTTATGAAAGAGTGTGATGGGACAATAGAGGTGTCTGAGTATTCCTCATTGTCAAAAGCCCTTCTGTACCACTCCAAGTGATCAGAGAGGCTGTCAAAGCCCCAGCCAGCCCTGCTCTGAGGGTTTGATGGCAGGGTAGAGTCAGCTGTCTCAGGGTTGGCTTGTAATGACTTCTGGGACAGCAAATCATCAGAGAGCCCTCACTCTCTGTTTCTGGTGTGTGGTGTCAGGGGGTTGATGACAAAATTGGAGGGGAAATTCACAGGGCTGCTCATCCATTGTATGACATCCTTTAGAGATCCCCAGTCATGGCCTGCTCAGCTTGTGCATTGATGGGGAGCAGGGAGACAGAACCCTCTACAAACAGAGTAACCTCCCCATGTTCAGTCAGTACAAGTCCTCACAGCTTTAGGAGTAAACAGTGCTAACCTTCTTACCAAACGGGGACAGAGAGACAGCACTTGCTGGAGTATACAGAGGTGATAAAAATGTAAAAAATATATTAATATTTCAATAGCATTTGCTAGAGTGTATATTGAGGTGATAAAGATGTAAAAATATATAAATATTTCAGTGCATTGTCTTGCAGTGTAATGGAGCAATTACAGTAGATAACCTTGCTGAATTTAAGTCCTCTGTTAGGGCTAAAAGGCAAAGCCTGTTAGATCTTTAACAGAAAATAGGATCATTTTGAATTTGTAGTGGGCTGACCTTGGCTGGACACCAGGTACCCACCAAAGCTGCTCTTTTCCTCCTGTCTTCGACTGGACAAGGGAAAGAAAATACAATGAAAAGCTCATGGGTTGAGATGAAGAGAGGGGGAGATCACTCAGTGGTTACTGTTGTGGGAAAAGTAGATTTGACTAGAGTAAATTAATTGAACTTTTACCAATCAAATCAGAGGACACTAATGAGAAATCAATTCAAATATTACAAACACCTTCCTCATACCCTCCCTTCTTCCCAGCCTTGAGTTTACTTCTGATTTCTCTGCCTCTTCCCCCCAGGGTGTGCAGGGGAAAAGGAAATGGGTCCTGTGGTTGGCCCACCACACATTTGTACATTCTCTGTTTCTTTGTTAATGGTCAGGTTTCTGATTATCTACACACAAGATCCTCAGCAGTGAAAGCTGCAAGAGACTGTACAGTAATTATCTGTGAAATTGCTGGCTGTGAAATTTTTGTCTCTGAAATGCTGAAATTTTGTAGGCAACAGCGGGATACTTTCAATGAAATAATACTAGGACAGGTAAAAATTGTATGCAAAGACTCCATTTGTATAATAATTTGATTGCTACCAAAGTCCCTAATGAATGAGTAAATTGAGTTAGTCAAATGTCCAGGGTTTTATCATTAAAGAATTACATGCATACAAAATATTATGGATGATGGATTGTTTGTTAAAATATAAAGTGAGTTTGAGAAATGGAGGAGAAATATAAATATTCTGAGCAGAAGCCAGCCATGGCTGCAGTAGAAGAACAT
>JACBWW010000176.1:0-109992 GCA_020086605.1 Lanius collurio | reverse complement strand
ACAAGAAGACCATCAGCAAAGGGATGAGTTTGTTTTCAGTCAGGGCTATCATGGCTCTAAACATATGTGTGGCCCTTTAAGAGATCCCTGGCTAAGGTTAGTCTTTCAGAGAGGATAAACTGGAAATATCAGATAATGACCTTAGTGTTAGAGAGGCTTAAGGTTTTAGCATTAGAGTAGATACAGAGACCACAAATGAAGGATTATAGTTATGAAGCACCATAATGGAATTGAGCAATGTCAGAAAATGCCTTAAAAATCAAGACAATATCGTAAACTATGAAACTGAAAATGAATTAACCATAATGGATTTTGGTCCATGAGTTTACAATCATTTGCAAATTTTGCTTGCCAGTAACAGTATTTAATTTTTAACCTGGTTAAATTTGGTCTGTTGCAATTTTAATTCCAATGTAGCCATTTGGGAGCTATTTTGTATTGCCTTGCAAGTGGTTTTTTTCTCCCTTTTTTTTTTTTTTTTTTTTTTTTTTTTTTTACCTTCTGCTAAACCCAGCAAGTAATTCAAGATGAAAATTCCCTTTTGTTACCTATTTCTCTGGGCTGCAAAAATGCCCTCCTAAAACTATCAGGTTTGTAAGTACATATAAAGACTTATTATTCATTAACTACAGAAATCTAAAATCAAACAAGAAATTATTAAGTTTTTTCTCTTCTCTGTTCTTCATAATTTTCTAGACACCAGTTAGTGAGGAAACACAAAATGGAAGTGTCTGAATTGCTACTTGTGTGAATTTGCTGAACTTTATTGCATTCAATAGACCTGTAACAACTATCCCATATGAGAAAAAACCCCAATCTTTCCATATAGATTATCTGTTCAATGCTTTTTCTTTTATCTATTGATTTTAAACGGGGAAATGGCCATCATTCATGCTTGTTGTCTTTCTAAAAGCTGAAAACACATCACCTGCAAGACACACTTTGAAATAACTCTGCTTTTTTTTATGTCTAAAAACTCTACTGGGATCAGCTATCTATAGCTACCAGATTCACATTCCTTTTTACTTTTTTTCAGAATAGGGTATATTTGAACAGGCTGAATAATTTAAGAGCACATTATCATTACAATTTAGAGGCAAAGCAGAGGGGGGATGCACTACAGAACATCGAATACTGACATCATGTCTCAGCAGTCTAGGTGGTAGCTTATTGATCTTACTGTACATAAGAGACCAGGACTTGATTTCCCAGATCACCAGTTGAGAATTGAAACATAGGGTAATTAGCAGCCAGTTTTCAGATCTCAGTTTACTGAGCAAGCAAGTTAGAATAGTTCTCTCCTGGGAAGATGGGAAAAAAAGTGAAGGAAGTCAGAGGAATAGTTTCTGGATTGCATCTCAGGGAAAAACTAGCAAATGATTTACAGTGTCCATGGTTGAATTTCTACAATTTATGGCACTAGGGAATACTTATTGTGAATGCCATAAACTTAAAAATTCCTGCACTTGTGCCCTGACAAATGTGATTTCATGCAGCTGTAAACATCTTTTGGGGGGGGGTGGTTACTTTATCACACCAAGACAGATCAGAATTACTTATTTGTGTTGACTGCAGCAGTATGCCAGGATTCCTACCACCAAATATTCATGGCAATGTTTGACAGCTGCTGCCTGGCAGAGTCCAACACAGTGATTCACTTCTTTGTTTTCCAGAGCTTCTCTGGGGCTGAAGTTTGCAAGCCCAGGTTACACTTCACTGCCTGTGAAAATTCAAAGTGCCATTTGGGAGCCCAGACTTATTGAAGCTGTTGGAAGTTTTGCCACTGACTCATTGAAGCTAGGAATTTGCCCACAGTTTACAGAATCATGTCAGAAGACCTTTTGTTTCTTTGTTTGTTTGTTTTCTCTGTCTTATAAACCAAACCTGCCTGGTCCTTACAGTAAGCCACAAGACCAGTATGACCCTTCCTGTTTAAAACCACAACTCATTACCACAAAGTTTGCCTTTACAAACACAGAGATGTGCAAAAAGCATCTTCAAGCCAATTCTAACAGGTAGGTTGACACATCAATGATTGTATTTGCTGGATCCTTGGAAAACAAAGCCTACTAAATGGGAAAGTAATAGAATAAGGATATTGTGTGCATCATTTTACTGTTGTGATCTTTGGTGCTTGTTTTGGGGTTTTAGGGATTTTTTTTTTCCCATCAAGATGTATATTGGTATATCATTTGAGAGCAACTGTGAGTTACAGGAGGAAAAATGTATTTTTGAAATGTTCTCAGATTATGAGATTTCTTGTACTGCCTGCTTGCTTTTGCTCTCTACTTCTGAAACTCTGCATCTCTGTAAATTCAGCCAATTATATTTTGATGCATAAACACTTGCCTGATTACTCTGCATCCTCATTTGCCTGTGTGATGGATTGAATGTATGGCAGCTGTCCCCAGAGGCCATCCTGAAAAGAAGATGTTGCAACTCATGAGTTTATCCAAGTGAATAAACCTGAAAATATCTCATAAGTAAACAGAATTTTTTTTTTTTTTTAATTTCTTGTTAGTAAAGAAGGATTAGTATACAATAGTATCTGTCACATAGGGAAAACTTCTTAAAATACCTGAGCCCATTTTAAAAATGTGGAAGTTGGGACATGAATTGTGTACTGATAGCAGAGTGTCACCATGGACACCAACAGAGAAAAGTGAAATATGATGAAAGAGAGAAAAGAGAAAGAGAAGATGTAGTATCCATGACAACAAGTAGAAAAGGGTAAGACTTAAAAAAGTTTAAATCCCCCTGTTTGTCTCTATTATTTAAATGAAATTTGCAAAATTAGACACACATAAAACATTATTTCTGTGTAGCTGGATTTTGTGCAAGCAGTCGGTGTCAGGTGGGTACAGAGGAGGTTCAGATGGTGCATGGATCTCTCCTGTTGTTTTTGTGTATCCCTGGAGTGATTTGTGTGACACCAAACGGCAGCTGGGTGAACAGTGGAGATCAGCTCCAGTTACCTTCATGTACATATGCACATACATAAGCCTGTCCTCAGCCTGAATATCTGCACTGGCACACTGCAAATGTGTGCAACTGCCTGTAAATTCAGTGGGATCTGAAGTAAAACAATGTGGGATGAAGAGGTGAACTGAATGGACTAAGAAATGCTGTTTTCTTCTCACGTGACAGGAGCTGAGTGTGCAGTTTGAAGCAAGTGCAAGGGACAGAGAGAGTGACAGAAAAAGTGCTATTGAAAGGCCAGAGGAGACTGTACATTTGTATCTCTCTGAATGATTTTGGGCAGCTCTGCACACCCACAAATGAAACTGGTTTGCATTTGCTACATCATAATTGATTTTATATTTTGGAGCTCTAGCTTGGAGTTCATGTGACGTTGTAATGCCCTCCTGTAGGGTTTTGAGACTTGAACTGATGTAATGGTGAATGTATCATTGCAGAATTTATCTCCTAAAATGTAACTCTTAAGCAAAAGGTGTTTTCGTACAAGTAGAAATAATGACATTTTCCTTTTTTTTTTTTTTTTTTAATATTACACTCCTTGTCATTGTAGAGGTACTTATAAATATTATTCAAGAAATATTACATTAAATTTGCTGGTATTGAATTCAGGAATATGCAGCAAACCTCCTAAAAATATTTGTGAAAGATGCTGGTCTCTTATGTTCAGTGAAAGCTTGCATCCTCAAACAGCATAGAACATGAGAACATTTTATTTAAATTCTGTGTGTTCCTTCAAAAGCTAGAGCTAGTACTTTAGGTAGATTTAAGATACTGATTAGTACAATTTTCAGAATATTTTTGATGTATTTTATAGTCGAGGGCTTATGTGTTCACACGAGCTTCAAAAATACTAATGAAAAACCTTTTAGACTTATTTTTGTATACCAAAAGCCTTAATTTGGACAAGTATCTGCCAGTGTGATTTGAAATGTCCTGGAGAAGAAGAGTTCTCTGCAGATGAAAATTTTGCGTGGAGGGATTTTTGGGACAAGAAAATGAACATCCAGAGTAAGCAGCTAAGCAAAGACAGAGGAGAATTGTGCAGGGACAAGAAATAGAAGGAACCTTTCTTTGCAATAACAGGCTTTTGCCTGTGTTTGGAATGCAGATGAAATTAACATGACCGTATTTGTGATCATGCTCCAGCATTGCTAATTAGATCAGGATAGTTCCCAGAGGAGAGTGATTTTGGTTAACTGTTAAGACAGAGTGCAAACAGAGCAGAAAGCTTTCTTCTGAAAAGCAGTGGGAAAGTTTGTTTGGTGTCTGTTCCATTTTGGACTCTAAGATCTGAAATGCATGGCAGCACCTCTTTGAAAAGGGAAGGAATAATTCAGCCTGGTGAAACAATAGAATTCTGTGCTTAAAAATAGCTTTCCATATTTCATATTTTAATTAGTGATTTAAAAGCAGATGGGTGTCAGATAAGCATGGAGGTGTAATTAGTACTAAAAGGAAAGCAGACATGGAACACAGGAAATAATTTTATTCATCATCTTGGTTTGGAAAAATTTCCTTGTATCTAGAAAAGCAGATGAGAAATATTTCTCCTTTGTTTTTATAAATCACATTTCTATCTTTTCTCTCTGTGTGATGTTCAATAATTTGCTAAAATTTTCTCATATAGTGGGACAAAATCTCAGCAGCTGTAAATTATAATGTCTCTAACAACTTTAGTACTGTAAATGCAGTTCACCCTATTGATTAATTTGTTATTCTGCAAATAATCCCAGTTTATGTGATTAAGAATACAATTTTTAAAAGGCAAACACATGCACTTATGGCATGGATACAATATATGGAATAGGTGTATTTTATTCCTTTGTGAATTCGCAGTTCCTTGCATTGCAGAAGCTGACCTTGTCCCATGGCACTAGAAGTCTAGTGGAAAACCCCCCCCCAAGAGCATATCCAAGGATGTGATCAGACTTCCTATTCCAGATGCAGCTGAGCAGCTTCCTAGATCACCTACTTGGGTGGTTTGTTGCTGTCTCCTCTGTACCCTCTGCCTTTGTAAGGCAGAATTTATCACCCTTTGGATCTGACAGCTTAACTATGCATCTGCTTCCCTCTCATCCCATCTGTGGTTTGTTGTGTTGTTTTGGTTTTTTTAAAAACTCAGCCCCTTTGACAGAACTGGAGCAGGCAGAGACTCTGCTGCCACACCAGCTGACCTGCAGCAGTTGCCTTCTGAGGGGAGCAGCAAACACCCGAGGCTGAGCCATAACCTCTTAACCCAGTATTTGTGACATTGAGCTCTTTCTTTGGCTGAGTTCATAAAGGGAAGGGGCAACTGAGAGAGTGGGATGTGTCCTTTGCATTATGCAAAGTTTTGACACGTATGGTATTGCAGAGTGTAAGGCGTAAGGATCAACCTCTAGACAGCTATTTCTGTATGCCAGAGTAATTCTTAATTTATGCTCTTCCAGGATAGTACAGAATGGAACACAAGGCCTTAGCCAACTAATAAAAAAAACCCTAAACCCAAGGTAAAGAAAGGCTGCTGAATCAAAATGTATTTTGTATTCTCATCTGCTGGCTCAGAGAAGCAGATATAGACCTGCTGCTCCTATAAATGGGAAATGAAGCTTAGGAAGCAAGTATCTTCAGGACAGCTGTAAGAAATGCAGTGTGAATGAATTTTTGAGCTGATTTCTATGAATTCTCTGGTGGAAACTCAAGCTACTATCCCTCAGAAATTTTCAAGTTATATCAATTACCAAAACCCCCAAACTCTTGGATATTCTCTATTTCTTTGAGGGGGCAAGGAGAGAAGATGGCCTTCTGTCAAAGCTGAATCTACAGTGAAATAAATTCTGCAATTAATTATCAAATTATATTGATTATATTATTTCCATGGTCCAGCAGGCATCTGCTGCAATTTGAAGGATTCAGGTTCAAGTACTCTCTCTTGAGTACAAATGAATTTCTTAATTGGTAAGATTCTTTCTTAGCTAATTTGTTCCATTTGGTCTGCATGCTTAAATAATCCCTCTATGGATATCTTGTAAAAGTATTTATAACTGTTGTGTGAAACTGCAAACACTCTTGCAGCAGTTACAAATACTTTTACAGAATATATTTTTAAAAGTGTTTCCCTCTTTGTTAGAACTTTTACTTTACTAGAAACCTGCAGGAATGTAAAAAAATAAGAAAATGGTATCTTAGTGTAAGGTTTAAAAATGAGAACCTCGCCACAAACTTTCCGAAGTCACTGAAAATAATCCTTCTGCTTTTCAGCAATATTCATTATACATCTTGCAGTACCTCTGCAGCAGTACACTTTTGTTCTTGCTGCTGTTTTACTACAGAGACTGCCACAGTTTAGTGAGGTGGATATGTCAAAAGAGTATAAAATTCATGTGTATAGGCAGTTATGTGGAGAATAGAGATCACAGGCATTGAGTGACTTAAACACAACACTTCCATAATCCGGAATTTGAGTGGTGCTTGCCCTGTGAAGAGGGGCAATTTCATCCAGAGTTTTTAATGTGCTTCCATTTATCACATCAAATTATTTTCCATTTCTAAAAGAAATGACTGTCACCACTCAAGCTTTGAAATCCAATCATTTATTAGAAACACTTGATTTTAATATCAGTGATACAACAGTGGAAGTTCTGAAGGCAGACAATAACAAATGATTAATTATTTGAGTTATATCTTAGGAAGAAAGATTTGCTTAATGCAAGAGCATGAGAAAGATTTTTTTATTTTATCACCTGAAACCCATTAATTCCTCCACAGTTTCCTTTCTAATCAGAACACAGCATGGTTTCTGTTGAAAATAATAGATTTTTTTTTAGTAAGTCTTAAAAGACAGTACTGAGAAATGCAAGAAATGATTACAAGACAGAATGGAATGAGATTTATTTGGAAAACTGTCATATAGAGCATCAGCCTGTCTCTGAGACAGGAATGTGTTTCAGGTAAATGATGTCATACATTCCAGAGCCATTTTTTCACTGTCAGGTATTACAAATGAGTCTCCTTCACAGTCTTCAATGGAAAAAAGAAATGATATCCCATGTATTGACACTTGCTTAAGAATATAAATGCTGAAAAACTGTGTTTTTCACAGGAAAGTCAGGGATACAGTGTGGCAGGCAAAGATTCAAGACTTTCCCTCATGAATGATTTTATAATCAAGTGTTTCCTGTGTCAAAACAAACAGTATCTGTCACTCATAGGGTAGTTACATTGATTATTTTCTGTTCATGTCACCATCCATATTTATTTGTTCATATTTTTAAACCCATTTAAATATACCAGCTACTTGGCAATGAAACTGCCTTACCTTGCCAGGTATAATGGGCTTTTGGCTCATACAACAACAATGAAAGTCAAGAAAAGCCCTCTGGGTTTTACATTACATAGCAGAGAAACCCTGTTTTTCATCCCACGAAAAAAAGGTGCATCACAACAGAAAATAAACCTCTCTTGAAATTCAAGTAGCAAAGTAATTAATCCAAATGTATTCTAATAAAAGAATTATAACATGCTAATACCAGCAATATAATTTTTTTTTTAAGTGAGGAAAACTGTGAAGTATTTTAAATTTGATTCCTTAATGAAAACATAACTATGCACACCTGTGCATTAAGGAAGTGATTTCAGGGTGCAGGATTAGAGAGGATTAGAAGGTGTTTGGTGTGACATGCTGTGTAGTACTCGTGTGTAGAGATGCCTGTACAAGCTGAGCTCCTGTAAATTACTATGCCCTGAGCAGGAAGGAAGTGACCTGATGAGGCTCCTTCCAGTCTCAGTCATCCCATGGCCTTGATAAAACCAAAGCTGAAACCCAAGAAATTTAGCTGAGAGAGCCTACATTGTTCAGGGGCAGAATATCTTTTACCAGTACTGCTCACTGGCTGAGGTTTCAATGTAGGCATCTCTTTCATCTTTGAAAGTTAGGTGGGAAAGTTTAACCTTTTACCAGGGTTTCACACAGAGTAGCCTTGAAATTGTGTAACATTTCCTAAAAAGTCTCAGACAAACTGCTCTTTCCTCTTCAACAGAAGATAAAATTGTGGTACAAGAGAACTGTAAATTCAACACCTGATATATGACATTTCTCTAAGCACTTTTCCATCACTCCCTCTGAATTCAGCTCCACATTTAAATAATTATCCACATGAATGAATTGATTTTGATGTTTGATTTGTTATGAAACATGAAGGTATCCCCAATAACCTTCTATAACACAAATTCTAGCAAGTGTGGGAGAAGGAAAATGGAGCTTAGTCCAAGAAAGTCATATAAGTGTTGACAAGGTAAATTTTTGTCTAAAATCCTTATATGTACAATAATGGTAAAATTTCTATTTGCTTCATTGAAAATACAATTTCATCTGTGTTTGTAGATAAAGTTCTTATATTTAAAGTGCTCCCTGTAAGAATTGTTAAGATTACTTAAAGACACCATTAACACTGGGAATGTAGCGGACACATCTTGTATAGAAGGCATTTTTCAAGGACACATTTATCCAAATTAAGCTTTTGTTCAAGATGACTTTAATATTTTCTGAAAACTTGAATTTCTGAAAGTTAAAAGCTCTGGTTTAAAAAGCAGCTCAAGTGTTCAAAAGGTGAAACCACTCAGGTTTGCTCAAAAATGTTTGCTTTAGGAAAATTCACCTTTAGGTATGAATTCCCATGGTGAAAAATGACACTACCAACTTGCCAGATAATATAATTTTTTTTTTTTTTTAGCTAATACTTTTCTTTCCTTTTAACATATCTACACTGATTTTTTTTTTTTTTCTTTTAAGAAAGATATCAGCAGAGAGATAAGAGCTAAATTGAAGAGGAGGTTTGAACATTATCATTTGAGATTGAGAGGTCTGAAAGAGAACATATGGTGTTACCTCAGCTGAGATAACTGTGCTTCTCTACCAGGATTTTAATCCTGTCTGTTAAGACCTTTCTGCATGTGTGTTTCAGTTCTTTGCAGCACTGATACTGTTTACCTTTTTTTTTTGAGTTACACTTCCAAATAAAGTGGGGAAAAATAATGACTCTTTTTCCTTCCTCCAATTACAAGTGAACTTGAGCCCTTCCCAAGAGAGATCTTCTATCTCCAATGAATTTTAAATCAAATTTACCTCTGAAAACATAGCACAGATGTACCAGAAACACTTTTTCTTGTTTGCTGTTCTTTTGTATTCACTCTTCATGTGAAGGGGTTTAGCTCCAATGAGACATTGAGGGCAAATTATGTTTAGTTTCACTTTTAGAGTATAAATTGTGTAATTTTTCAGTGAATCAAAACAAAATCAAGCCAGAAGTTCTAGTAAATAATTCCAGTTTATGACAGTTAATTATACAAAGCAAAATACTGCAGAGTTTTTATAGACAAAACATAAAAATTTCAGGTGAAAAAGTGTGAATTATGAAAGTAGGATTTACTGCAACAAATCTTTCCTGTCTTCCTTTGGACAATTAGAAAAAAAAAAATCCCTTGCTAATTAACACTTTCAGGTACTATATTGGTTTATTAGTTAGTTGTTACAAGAATCTGTCCCAGTTGCTAGAATTTGCTACCAGCTCAAGTCCTTTCCAAAGGACTGTAAATCAATGCAGGTCTCTCTTCGTGGGAAGGAACTTTTCAGGATGAGTTAACGAGAAGAGATGTAGAGCTGATTTATTGCAGTGTGGAGTTGGCTTCACAGCTGAAATCACAGGGCTGGTGCCAGTTACAGAATTCCTGCTCAGTACAGTTAATTTCACCTACTAAAATGTTCATTTTTCACATTTCGTTTAGGTGACTTCCCATAGACTGAGCTCCTCTAAGTAATATTTACATTGCAAACTTATAATACAATGATTTAAGATTATTTTGGTAAGATCAGTGGTCTCCCATTGTAGTGCAGCAAATGAAGGAGAAAATTAGTGTAGTTATATAAAAAAAAATAATTAATCTATTGCATTCTGGGAAGAAACATAATAGTTGTATTGTCTTAACTCTTGTCCTTCTGTCCTGTTGTCAGATATGAATGGAGATAGAGCCTGACTAACAACAAGAAGATGTGAAAACAATTATTCTGAATTAGATATTAATGAAAAGAGTTTGCCTGAAGTATTTGTCTTAAGGATAATGGTGTCAATTGATTAATCACACCCTTCAAACAAGTTTAATTTAGAGATTGGATTGAAGAACTCATCATGTGTCACAGGATACCACAAGCACCAAAAATTCATGGAAACATTTCTGGGCCACTCCCTGACAGTGGATGTGTAAATTGACGAGCTGATGGGCCATGAGCTGAGTTAAAAAATAAGAATTTTCCTAAGCCTTTTTCTAATGTCAGTATTCTCTGAACTTCTTTTATTTGAAATATTAATGATATAGTAAAAAAGGATTATAGTTCTTATACAAGCTATCTATCAGTCACAAGGATAAAAATATTAATTACATTAAGTTGTGTCACATTCCCAATATTACATTTTTTTCCTAACTTGTAGATTTTCATGAGAGGGTAAATATTGAAAAACTTCAGATTTTTAATATAAGGAGCAGCTGCTGAGTAATACATCTTGAATCAGCCAGTAAAGTGTACATCCCCATAGCTATTTCTTCAGTCTCCCTACAAACTCAGTCCATTATTTCTGTATGACCAAGAATGGATTGATATCTTTTGTGATGAAAGATTGAACTCTTTGCAGCTAATGAACATGTATATATGTGTATATGTGTATATACAGTATATGCTCCAGTATAAAGTGGAGCAAGTGAGCTGAACAAGTGAGAGAAACTTGACTGCTCCTGGGATATTGGCACAGGAGTTTAATGCCAGGTTATCAGCCTCTGAAAAAGGCTGTGACAGTAAGATAGAATTGCTGCCTAGACAGAGGGTATTAAGGATCACCACTTGAGGCTCAGTTGTCTGCCTCAGAAAAAGAAGACTTTTAAATTGTAATTTCCTATTGCTACTGATGTGTTTTTTCCTCTGCTCGTATTGCTGAGGGCCACTCAGCAATAGTTGATGACAAGAATTTTCCCCTTCCCTACCTCTTCAAACTTAAAATTGAAAAATGTGCCACAAATCTCTTGACAAAGATTATTACACTTTGTGAAAGTGAATTATGATAATTTCTTACTGATTTTAGCAGGCAAGAACGTGTTCAGAGAGATACAGAGAATAAGACTACAAAGATCTCTCCATCAGTGCATTGGTAGGGATTTTGAAGGGATATCCATGCTGTCTGAGGGGCTTTGTCTCTTGCATAGCTGTGCAATGGATCCAAATCTGTGTTGGAGTTGGATCCCATTGCTCTCAAGAGTCACACAGGAGACTACCTCAAGTAAACCAGTGGGAAGTGATCAAGATAAATTATTTTCTGTCTTTGCCCATACTAATTCTTTCTTTTGACACTGGTGTTTCAGTGTGACACATTGTCACACCTCTGAGTAAGACAGCTCCTGGGATTTTGCCATGGAGAGAATGCCATTGATAAACTCTTTATGAAATTCATTTTATCTGCACCTCTGAGTGAAAAGGCATCAAAAAGAATGGCATGACAAGCTGTTTTTCCAAGAATATCACCAAGTTTATTCAAAAACCAAATGAGAAGGCAAATGCATATTGTTTTCCTCCTTTCCTGTCCTCTGCAGCATCTTAGTCTGAAGCTCTAAAATCTCATGGACCAAAGATGTGATCAGGCATATGAATCTTGAATTCCAAAAGGCTCTGTGCTTTTTAGTAAGTAGGCTCTGGGACTTAGGAGAAAACTATTAACTGGTGGGGAACTTACATCATGACTTAAGGCATAATTGGTTGAAGGTAAAGGAAAATTCAAGCAGAATCCAAAGAGAAACAGTCTGAAGGTGAAATGCCTGTGGAGAATATACATGAGGGACACGATGATACACCAGACAAAGAGGTAGGAAACCATTATCATTTGGATTATAACCTCAGGTAATATAAATGGGTACTTTAATCCACTTAAAGGGACTCGAAGGACACACTTTAGATTGGGATAGGCATTTCCTCACAAGCTCTGTTTTGCTGAAAGGTTGTTGCAGGTGGGCTCTGGGCCATCCTCCCAGGGTTCATATGGAACTCTTGCCACAAATTAGACTTTCAAGGGCATATTTACAAATAAATGAAATCTTTAAGAAGAAGAAAATTTGCAATAATAAGCATGAGAGTGGGAACACAGCTTAAATGGAAGGTAATACCGAGTTTTGTTTTGGTTTTTTTTTTTTAATTAAACTTATATTCTTCTATTTAGATTGGTCTTTGATTAAGGTAGGCTTTATGGAAAATCCTATTCCTGCAGGGTTTTTTTAACATGAGCAGATATCAAGAGGCAGGAAAACCTTCTATTTCCTTGTCAGCTGAGGCCTTAGGTGCTCTGCATTTACTGGTGGAGATCAGGTTTTTCCATTGCATCAACACCCAGGAATTCCCATGGAAATACTTATGACCAGACATCATTTTGTAAACTCTAATCAAGTTGAACATTTTGAGTTCTACTTTTCTTCCTCAACATCCAAAAAGGGGGTTTGACACACCTTTAAAAAGTTTTTCACAGAATTTTTTAAAAATCAGACTCAAACCAAACAAAGTGCTCTAGCAATGTTTCTACTTTGGAATTTTATTATATGAGCATTAGAAAAGGGAAAATTGAGCCCATACCTTGAGAAATGAGATAAATCCACTTCCATTTTATTAAAAACATTTTCCATGTAAAGTAGTTCTAGTACAACAATGAAAATAACCTTAAAATAATAGTGAAAAATTAAAACCCCTATCCCTTATCCTCAAATCTGTTTAATTCATTACCTGGATACCTAAGGGTATATGTTAAATTAAGTGCAGAACACTTTAATTAAAATCTCATAAACTCATGAGCTTTGAAAGTTGCATTTTTTAAAGTAGGTTTGCTCATTAGTTAAGACCTAATAAATACCTGACTGTTATTTACTTATTGAATCTGGACTCCATTTAACCTTACACCTATTAGATAATGTCCCTATTCATAAAGATGATTTAAAACCCACTACAGTTATTATCAATCTCCAGATTGAGGGTTCTTTTTCATTCTTTGTACAATAGTGGCATACAAAATGTGAGGGGATTTATAACAGTTACTTGGCTTGGACTAGGTGAAAATAAAAAGAGCTGTAGTGACAGTGACTTTATATAATGAAAGTGTCTCTACTTTCAGGAGACACTGAAATTGCTCCAGCATTCAGTTGGTTCAAACTAGATAAGTTTAGGGACCCTCTTGGGCTGTAGCCATGTATTAGAGAAGGTTTCGAAGCAAGAGATAGCTGGGGAAGGAAAACTTCAGCTGCCTTTCTGTTGTAATAATGTGCTTAGCAAATGTACTGTGATGTTAATGCCTCTATGTAACTGAGTGTATTTTTGTGTATTTGATGCTACTGAGTGGTCATTAATGTATTGTGAGAAAAAAAAAAAGAAATTAAAAATATCAAAATTTATACATATTATTTTAAATTTTTAATGGATATATGAATCTGAATTTATAATCATGCTTACTGTTGAAAAATATACTGGAGGCAAAAACACAGGCAGTGTTACTTCTAAACGTCACAATTTATCATCGTAGTGATGTAGAAATTTCCCTGCTTTCTCAAACCTCTCTACTTTCAAGATGTTCAAATCTATTCCTCCTTTTATATCTTGTATCTGAAATGATGGAGAACTGTTTCTTTAGTATCCAGCCTTTTTTAATGATTTAATTTGTGTCAATAATAAAGTAGAAACAGAAGACTAAAATATTTCTTATAAATCACTCCTGTGTAAGCAAGAATTTGAGGACTGAGTTCTGCATTTGGACCCAGAAGATATTAGGATAGGCCTTAGTGTCCAAATGATCACTTTTACTGGTGTTAGGGCTGTTCCATTTTATCACAGCTGAATTTCTGCCAACTTTTAATCTCTACTATGGTAGAGAGATGGGAAAATATTCTGGAAGGTCAGTTCAGTGCTTTACACAATTATTTGCTTTGTGCTGACAATTGGGTACAGGAGAAAGCTCTTTGTAATGCCTTATAAAGCAGCACTTCTAATTATTATTGTCTTATGTATAAAAATTGAAGAAAATCTAAAATCCCTCAAAGTAAACTTTCATCTTTTATAAACTTACTAGTAAGCATCTACTAAAAGAAAATATTTTCCCTGCTTGTTTATCTTTCTTTTTGTTCTGAAAATACATCCAAATGATTGTTAATTTTAGGTTTTTTATGCCACCTGATGTGAAAAAGGGTTTCCAGACATTCAATATGGAGGAAAATTGGCCACAAAAGAGGCAAATGCATTTATTTGTCTACTTCCGTGAGGTGTCTCAAGTGCTTTACCTACACTCTACAGAGTCACTCATTTTTGCCCAGAAAACTACAGTTTCTCCAGATACCAAACAATTTTTTGGGGAAGCAAAGGTTCTTTCTCTACTGCTCTCCTGTGCAGTGTTTTGAAGCTCAGTAATGGGAGCCATGCTCAATGTAAGGTCTGTTGCCATTAGTGCAGGCTGGAAAGTGCTTAAAATTGAGTTTGTCACCACCAGCCCTGACAGCTCAATGTGACAGTGACTAAGCAGCTTCAATAAAGTCCACTGATAAACTCTCAGCCCTGTAGAAGATATTTAAGCCATTTTGTTTGTTTGTGTGTTTGTTTTTCCTACCTCTAAGTCTTTCAAAACAAAACAAGTGATAACAGTTAATTGGTATGTCAGTAAGAAGAGAAATTCTATTTTACATTTATTCATCCATTTCCTTGGATGGCTCTGTTGACATTTTGGGCTTCAAAAGCTGGCTCTGCCTACCTGCATATTAAACAAACCACCCTGCAGCAGATAAGGAGGGTGTTACTGCTACGCTATCATACAGGTGGAAGGCAGTTTAACTTGCATAATTTGTAAAAGCTTACAAATCTAACAGCTTCATGAGATACAGGCTGCTAACTATTCTCTTCTGCTGAGGAGTCAGACTTACCTTTACTGCAGTCAGTTCAAAACCCAGTGAAATCAGTGGGGCTTCAGCAGATCCTGTTAGTAATAGCCTGATCCTCTCAGTTGTACCATTCACTCACCCTGAGCTCACTCTGTACTCCCTGTTCTTCCACTACTGCAGGTAGGAAATGTCCTAACTGAATTATTTCCTGGCTATTCCCAAACTCTGTGTGTTGGGAAATTCACACCTATTTTCTGACATGCTTGCATGGGCTCAACAGAAGGATAAAACAGCAGAGAGTTTTCAATGCTGGCTTGCAACCCACCCTTGAAAAAGGGGATGCAAAATGAAATTGAATTTAAGTCTTGAAAAAGGAAGTCAAATTGCACTGCCTGCATTCAGAATATTTTCCTTTTCAAAGCAGGAATTGAAATTTTCTTAGTGGGAAGTCTGGTGACAACAGAAACAAGCAATCTCTGTAAGGCTTGTATTCTTGTCTAGAAATGCATTTCACACCTATCCTAAAACTGAGCTCTTTTCACATATTTACATCAATTGCTCTATTAGTAACATGTAAATCTGTTCAGCTTGCATGTTGTGAAGTAAATGACAGAGAGTTTTGCACATGAAATTATTTGTGTCATATTCTTAATTTTCCTGTTGTGTAGTTTTTTGCTGAGCATAACATTTCATTCCTTCACAAATACCTCTTCAAAGACAAATATATTTTGACTTTGCAAGCCTCTTCTTGTCTAAAAGGAGTGTAGTTTTCTATCTACATAATTTGTTTCTGTTTATGAGTGCTCCAGTTGAAAGAGAGTAACTGAAATCAGTAGAGTGATACAAAGTCTGTTTTGGCAGTCTTCCTTTGTCTATAAATCAATTCTGAATGCAACAGCAACAATTTGCAAAAACAGACAGTTCTGCAAATAACAGAGTGTTGTATATACTTGTGTAACCATTTAAAATAAATTGTTATTATGAAATATGCCAAATAGTTAACTTTGAAGATTAAAAACCCTCTACAGAACAGAAACAGAAACTCTTTATCTGCTGGGAGGGTCCAGGCATTCATCTGAGGTGAAATAATTTGCCATCGCTGTGTCTGTGCCTGAATGTGTGATTTGTGAGTATGATGAGCTCAGTGATAGTTCATATGCTCTTTTTCACCAAAGTAATAAAAATAAGGTTAATCACTGTCCTTTTCTGACTTCTATGAATTTTGAAGCAGCTTTTTTTTCATTTAAGGTTCTTTTGTAAGAGCAGCATGTAAATTACACAGAAATACATTGGCTTCTTCTGCTCTAAATTGGATATAAGGACTGGGGCTCATCTGCTGCTGCTTCTGTCCATAGGGATTTTACATTGAGAGACTTCCTTCTATGAGCTCGTGTCTGTGTTTTGAAGGAGCTGGTGATATTACTTTGCTCCATCTCATCCATGGCCGATGTATGAAATGAAGAACTACAAATCTCTTGTGAGGAAGGGTCTGAGGGATCCATAAACTGTCACAAAGTCAGCAGCAGTGGACTGAGAACTGAGATGTGCATGGGCACCACTGGCTGATAAGGAAAAGGGGGTGTAGACAAAGTATGTTACTAAAGCTGAGATTCAAAATCAATGGAAGAACATGGGAAAAAGAGAACTCTTTAGAAGTCAACTTCTTTACTGTGCCATCCAAGATGACACCTATTAGTAACAACAGCTATTTCACAGGGCAAGTAAAAGAAATGTTTTTATTTTCAGTTGTGCTCCTTCACATTCACTCACATTTCAGGAAGTTAATCAGCTTTACTGTCCTTTTCACCTCATTTTAAAATATTTAATAGCCAACAAACTCAATTTTTTTTTTAAGAATTCTCTCCAATAGTAAAAAAAATCCCCTACCCAATATAGTTTGTTTCAACACCAAGCACGCTAAAGTAGCCTATGTTGCTTGATATTCCCTTACAAAATATTTTATAACATATGTTGATCTCAATAGCTTCAAATAATCTCAGAGCAAATAAATTAGAAAAAAAAAAAAAAGAAAAATTGTGATTTATTTATAGGAGAGCCTAATTATTATTCAGTTCTTATTATGGTTCTCTGTTGGATAATTCTTGGTGATCTTCTGACACACTAAACAAGTTATGTCTCTTGAATATCTTTATAATGATGTTGACCACAAAAAATAATGGTTTCTTAGTAAATGCTCACAGTCCTTGGAAGCTGGTACTTGTCAAAAACCTTGAAGAAATCACTTCTGTTCAGCTTTGTTTCATTTCAGAGTGAAAACTAAGCTTATCCAAGGTTTTTGATGTATGAAGGAAAGAGAGAAATGTATTTCTCCTGTACCAAAGAAAATAAAGAACAGTGAAGAAATGTAATTATTTTCTTGGAACTTCTTCCCAAGAAATCGTACCTTTCAAATATTAAATTAGATTTTTATAAGCAACTTCCATTGCAAGAACCACGATGTAGGATTAAAAAAAAAAAAAAAAAAATTAAATATTTGATTCCCTCTTCCTTTTCTCAAAGATCAGTCTTTTCATATTCAGATAAGCTGCTTGATATGAATCAGTCACCAATCTGCAGGAATGACTTGTTATATGCACTGATTTTGGATAGCATGTACAATTTGAACTTTCTTATGTTGCTGAGGTTCATGGTGTAAATACATTGCTTTTGTAATTTAAGTGCACAGGATCTTAAAAAAGAGTTATTAAAAGAATAATAAGAACAGTTTAGATTATTAATAGATTATTTATAGAGTGTTTGGGTTTTTTTTCTTTTTCTTGAGACCATAACACATTAACATGAAATAATGAAGAATTTCAAAGTAGTGTAAGTCTCTGGAGTAAACAATCTTTATTTTGAGTAATAGAAATCAATGTCAATGTTCTTTTTGGATTAATATGTTTTCCTTGAAAAGCAATAAATCATATCTACAAAAGACACCTTTGGAATACAGAAACATACCTTATTAGTGCTCCTCCCTCTTTAACTTGAAGAAACTTCCATAAAATTTTGAGAGCTGAGAAAAAAATTCCTTAATTAGAGTTACAGCCTTTTCAGTTCTCATGGTAAAGTTGTCAACCCATCTTTTAAGTAAATTCGGTGTTCTTGTATTGAGTCTTTTAGTCAAGGAAGGTTTAACCTGGGAAGTGGAAGTGATCTGTTGTGAATATTCATCACTTATAAGAGGTCACTTCCTCACTGGAGTTGATTTTCTGACTGCAATTTTTATAGCATCATCGACTTTCTCCCTGGAAGAAGAAGCAGTGTTCTGAATAATTTTTTTGGTTGTATTAGTACCCAGTTGGGATAACATCATAATGGGATTTTTCTCATATGGGTATGAGAGGTTTATACTTTATTGAGCATTAACAACAACAGCAAAATATCACCTCATAGATGTACTTTTAAATTCTAGAATACAAAATATTTATTCTGATCTCAGAACAGACTTTATCACTGGTAACATGGCTTAGCAATTCTCTTAGCTTTGTTTACTGTGAGATAACAGCGAAATTTTGGGACCATGTCAGATTCTGTCAGCAGCTCATACAGCCTCCAGATATGCCCCATGCTTCTGCCTGGCAGGTGGGAAATTAATTATTCTGAGCTAATTTCATGAAGTTTCTGATATCTCTGAGAAAAAGTATTGTTAGATTTCAGTTCCTTTTTTTTTTCCCATGTCTTTGGATTTAATTTTTATTAGATACATACATTTTCAAGAATTTTGGATTAATCAACATTTAATTTGTTATCCAGGAGGATTATTTATTTTGTTAAACTTGTGTTTTATTAAACTTGTGTTATATTTAACTATGGTATAAACAGAAATGAACAAGCAAATCACTTGCATCTGTGTCTCTCAAATGTGCTATCTGTATGTTAATTTACATTTGAATTGGAGGATTCACATGCAATTAAACTACTCACTCTACTGCTAAATGAATTGTTAAACTGGTCTATAATTTTCAGTTTCCACAGGCTCTTGGTTGCCTCTCACAGAATCATTTACAAATGTTCTAGGAGTTCACTGGAAGTGCAATGATAGCACATCTGTAATTGCTTCCCTTGTTGTGTGTGCGTGTGCTTGCTTGTCCCTGGGTCAAAGGCTTCAGTGTCCTACTTTTCCAGCCAAGCACAAACAAGTGGAATAAGCAGGACATTATGTAGTTACCAGGCAAAAGCACCTACTCATTAGTGCCACCCAGTATTTGGCAGGAAGGCAGTTAAAGACAAAAGGTAATCCTTGCTCCATCATCCACATTTGTCATCTGTTGCATTATTTGTATCAAAATCAGCCTGTTTGAAAGCAAGAGAGATGTTTTTTGTAATGGAATCAGAGCAATTGGTTGTTTGTTTTTTATCTGAAATTCAAGTAAGCCATCTATATAACTTTCTATAGCTTAATTTTGCTTCACTGGAATCCAGCCTGACACCCTAACTGAGCAGAGTGCTGTGTCTTTGTTTTCCAATATGCAAAATGTTTACTTTTGGAGAGGAGTGAGCGGGCAGTGGTTCTTAGGGTAAATGTTGTGCTTTCTCTTGCATTTGATGAACTTGCAGATTCTTGTAAAGCCACCAAGTAGGAAATCTTTAAAAGAAACTGAAATCTTACTCTGATAGCAGCCTGTGTCTAGAGTGAGAAATACTTTGAAAACTGCCACAGACCCATGTTTATGAGGTTAACCTCTGGTCAACGACTTCCCCTCATTTTGTGTGCCAGCCTGGATTCTACCTGCTTTACTCACATCTAAGAACAGTGTAGTATTTTGGTTTATATCAAAACTCAATATATGAAGGCACTGGACTTTTTGGGGTGCATTTGTAAGTGCTTGCGCTGATGGAATATGAAACTGAATATCTGAAGATATGATTTTGCAGCAAAGGAGATTGGTTACTGAAGAACTTCTAGATGTTTCTGACTTTAAAAACTGTGTGATTTGTGACCCCAAGCAGAGCATCAAAATTCAAAGAGGTAATATTTTAGTTAAAGATACATTTGTGACAAAGAAAACAATGTGCAGATAAACAATTGCTGAGAAGGTTGTTCATTAGAAAATTCATTAAATTTTTCATTAATATAAAAAAGTCAAAGGGACTGAATTTGTACTTCCATAAACTGACACAGTTCCCTGGAACTCAGGGGAGATACACTCATATTCAAGGGATCCATCTCCTTCAGAAGGTATTACACTCCAAGGAAAGTGGAGTCCCACAAGGCTTCACAAGTATGATATTTCATTTTCATCCCAAGATTGTTATAGTAGGTCATCAGCTTTGACTGTATGATAAAGCTTCTTGTGGGATGTTACTTTCCCTGCAGAGAGCCTAAAGCAAACAAAGCCTGCTTTGTCAAAAGTGGATATCCATTTTCACAAGAAAATGGAATCAACTCTAATAAAACTAGGAGAGAAGGGGAAAAACTATTACTTGCAGGCTGAGGTTGAAAACTACTGTGACTGCTCTTGCTGCTTTGATTTGTAAAGGAAGCCTGATTGGGTTTTTGGTTCGTTTTGTTGTTGTTATTTTTATTTTTTTTTTCCCTCAACGTGGGAAAAAATATACCAACTTGAAAACTTTCTGTTCTCTGCAAGAAACACACCGTAAAGTATCCTTTGTGGTTAAAATGTGATTTATGATTTTATGTTGAGTATTTAGCAGAGTGTTTTTTCCCCATATTCTAAATAATATGGAACATATTGAAGCTTGCTTTTTAATGGAATTTGATTCTCCTGTAAAATCAGTTTCTGATTCCTCCTCAGGCTTCCCATGTGACTTCCTGAGCCACAGTTTGTCACCTTGTAACACTGAATTAATTTGTTCCATATTTTAGAAGTCTTCTGAGAATAAATCTACATATTCATGTAAAGTGGCAAGATATTAAGTGATGACTATCCCTTTTTAGAGAAAAAAAATTATAAATAAGAAACCTCTGTAAGACTGTAGCATTTTAACACAATCTAATTTTGTATAAAATGATTTTTTTTCCTACTTATTAACGTCTAACAGATCACTGATTTTTATTAGGAAAGAAAGGCTACAATTACCGAGTACTAGAATGATTCGTGACCCAGTCTAACTTCCAGTAATATTAACAGAACCTTCTCATTGCTAGTGGAAGACATAATTGGGTACCCTTATTCTGCAAAAGACTTCACCATCTAAACAAGGAGTTACTTCTTCAGCAACAGCTATATTTCTCCTGGAAGACTGAAAAATATTGTACCAGATTCAGATGTCCTGGATCATTCCCTAGCTCCATATTCATTTATAAAGTTAACTATTGAGATATCAAAAAAAAAAAAAAAAAAAAAAAAAAAATCAATCTTGTACCTTTTACAATTACTTAAAAGCAAAATACAAATCTACTTTGAATTTTCAGAATAATTTACCCCATTTCCTAGAATAATAGTCAAAGTTTGTGGCTGGATATGACAAAAATTTTGTTTATAACTACAGTAACGTTATGCAATATCTCAACATTTCACTGAGGCAAGTTGTAAATGTACTCTCTGGTTAATCCCAATTGATCAATTTCTGATGGAGTTGTTGAAAAGGTTTTCAATTATTTTACTGCAAATTTTGTCATGTTACTAATATTTAAAGTGGGAAGAATGAAAATATAAAAATATTTCTAAAATATCTCAGAAAACATGAGGTTATACATATGCAAGAAATTTATTTGGAAAAATAGAGAGTAGCTTAAAGGTGTTAATGTTGTACTTCATGCTTTGTAGGTGTGTTTCCTTGTCCCATAAATATATAACACATCATACAATTGTTACAGCATTTTCATGTAAGAAAAACTCATTTTAAGCAAGCAGAAAAGAGAAAACAAGAAATGGAATTAAATGTAACACTGAGAACTTATTGAGATAATTCAAGTATGAATTTAATTGCAGATGTACTACAATTCTGGAGAAACTATTTTGACTTCCACACTTAAAACCAAAAAATAAATCTAAGTTACTAAGACAAAACCTGAAGATTAATTTCTATTCACCGACTCATCAAACTTAATTAATTCAGAGAGAGGCATCTGAAGAAACAGGTAGATCATTCTGAAAGGAAAGATAATTATTCATGATATTCTATGTGTGTCTGCCTATGCTTAGAACAGCACAAATGTCTATTTCAGATAATTTAGGAGTTATATAACAAACTTGTACTAAATATTCTCAACTGCATATGCAATATTTGCTGTTGTGGGTCTTAATATAACCTAGAGATTTCTGCTTTTAAAAATTAATCGAGTGCGCTGGTAGCTCTGATATCATATATTTTTTTCCTTCTATTTAAAGAAGGAAATAATATCCTTTCACATCCTCCAAGGCATCTTTCCAGTATTCTCAAGGCTTAAATGCTAGCTGTAAAGGATGGGACACAATGTGAATATTAATGCCCTGGTTGAGCTGACAAATGTGCTCTCTTTGGGCCGGGGCCAGACATGAGCATTCAAAGTATGGAACTAGTCCAGGAGGCTGAGATTTTCAGAGAATCTAGGGAAAAGCCTGCCAAAAGTGCTCAGCAGCTTCCCCATAAAGAGATTGCTCTAGAAATCTGCAATGTGTGGGTGAAAAAAAAAAAAAATGAGTTGTGACAGGACTGGAATGAGTTGAAACCATTCAGGATGGTGAAGGAGGATAAGGTTTCCAGTGCATCAGGAGGACATGGACAGAGTGGGAATGACAGGTGAACTAAAGCACAGGAAGGCAAACTTTGCCATAGTTGGTTGCAGTGAAATGTTTGAAAATAGTCACACATTTCACCATGTTCTAGAGTTCATCAGTGTTAGATCAGGATGATTAATTGAACTTTTAAAATAATGTTATTTTCCTGTACAACCAAGTCTGGTCCAGTGGTGTGCTGACCTCAAGAGGGATTTGGTAGTGAAATCAGTAATCCCATCACATCTCTCACTGGAAAAAGCAAAATCAAGTTCAGGGCGCTTGTAAAGGGAGCTGTCAAAGGACACCTTTCTCCTATATTCTTTTGGACATCCAGGTACATAGAAGCCCTTATTAACCGCCTTTTGTACAAAATTCCCTAAGTCTGTAAGGAACTGAATCATAATCCGAGAGAAGAGATGGCTCCTTAGACCCTCTGAGTACAAATTAGGAAATGTGTCCCCCGAGGGAGATGCTGAGAGGATTTAAGACGTTACTCCAAACAAAAGGTGCTCTTGGAACAGACAAGCAGTTCAGAAATTTTGTCTGAAAGCCACTCAAACATTTCAGCAACAGGGAAAACTTGCTGCCTCTAGAAAGCTTAGGTTGGAATTCCATCCTTCTACACTCTCCTGTTTCCAGCCTTCATTTCTGCTGATTACTTCCCTCTGCTTGTATCCACGCACTGGGAAGACCAACTTACCAGGTAAAAGGTAAAATATCTTTTACCACCAGGGTATATGTTTGTGAATATATTTTTAGCCAAATCATAGAGGTGCTCTGATTCACAAGAAAGGTGCCTGGCTTCTGTGAACATTTCACGGGAACTGCTACTCTCATTCTCAAGACCGGGGAACATATGCTAATATTAGGAGGGGGAAAAAAACGCTAGGTAGAAGTTCACCTCTCTGAAACCTTATTCACTCCCTCATATGAGCAGTTCTTTCTTCCCCAGCTCAAAGCACACCTGAGATTCACTAATTTTTAGTTATTTTTTTTTTCCCCAGGAGTCTACATGTAGTTTGGCCAATTCTTTGCAGCAAATGGAATAGTCTTGCTCTGACAAAATTACACGGACTATGGCAGATGAATTTTTGATCCTCTTTTCTCAGAAATTGCCTTCCTGCTTATTTTTGAAATGCAGGTGCCCTACAAATTTCCTCAATATTTTATTCTAAAACTCACAAATTCTTGCTGCAAAGAAAGTACTTTATTTTAATTTTACAGACAAAGGATGGTTTTCTTTCACTGTTCCATGCTGAGAGGCCCTTCACGTGTCACAGGCCCCTCAGAAGCCAAGCTCTGTGGTGACTGCACTAGATTTTTTGTAGGAATGCTCAGTGAACATGTATCTTAGGGTAAAACACTAAAATCATCCCTGATGTGTGTGTTCACTCCTCACCTTTCTTCTGGGTGTTGAGATTAACTTCAGTTCAGCAAAATGCATCAACAGGAAGTACAGATGTCATTTTTAAAGGCAGTTTTTTGTCTGTTAAAAGCAAATTTTTAGGCCTGACTCTTGAGGGCAAACTACTACTTTTACGTACAGTCCAAACTTAGGTTTAGAAACTTTGGTATCCAGTTCCCAAGCTGGATTTCCACTTATAGGATCTGTATTCAGAATTCGTCTTGTTTTACTCTTCTAAACAGGCAGAACATAAAGGGAAATGTACAGGCCGTTGGTCAAAGGTGCATCCTGTGGGATACAGAAGCATCTAGGGAGTCTGATCACAAACTGAACAATTGGAAGAAAGGAAGGACCCTTGCAACAGCACAATATTAAGAAAAATATAAATACTTAGTAGTGAGGAGAAGAGCAAAATTGTTAATACAGTAAAATTTCCCAGCTCACCCAAACCTGGGTTTTATTAGTCATTGTTTTGATTCAGGCTCATTAAAATGAGGGGTATTTATTTCTCCCCCCCCCCCCCCCCCCCCACACAACCCCAAACCCCCGAAAAAAAACAACAAAAGAAAAACCAAGCCAAACAAAAAAACAACAACAAAAACAACAACAAAAAAATTCACGATGTTTTTTTCTGCTAGCCCCACTGGTATTTTCACACATTTTTTTGTGAAATAAGATGAAGTATTAGGAAAACATTTTGTTGTCTCCTTGATATTGATATGAGTGTCTTATGAGTTGAAAGTTGCCACATCAGTTTATTTGCCACTGCTTTGTTAACAACCAGAAAGACAGGAAAGAACAGGAATATTATGCATTGCCTCATATAACGTCACAGAAAAATCCTTACTGTTTCAACAATTGTTCTGAAATGACAAGTATTAAAGGAAAAGATCTCATAATTTTTGAGATTACTGGTGCAGAAATATACATAATTGCTATTCTGCTTTGATGCTTGTCTGGTTAGCCTGTGATTTTTTAATGAAAAGGTTAGCAACTGCTGGCTTGGGTTACCCAGTAAATAGTAGTGACAACCTGTGGTGGAAAGTAAAGTGACACTACTGACACATAATAAAACCCAGCAGTTGGTGAAACGAGGGGAAACAACACAAAAGAAATAAAGCAGGTGATTATTAGGTGGACTGGCTACCAGTAAATTTTACAGATTACAAATACCATTTTCTAAACACAGCTTTTAATGTGACCAAACTGTGTATAAAAATGGTTTGAGAAGACACTGATATTGATCCATGCTGACTTTTATCAACATGAAAAAGCAGCATTTAATTCAGTAGATCTTGCATTACAGCCCACTCAATGCATTTAATGATGTGCAGTATCGTACAGTTACGAGCCATTTCCATAGCAATACCAGAAATCTTTAACAGGGCAAGCTGGAAAAGAGAATTTCTGCTGTGACCTCCATTCTGGTGTATCATTAAAGATAAAAATTTACCCTCAGCATTTGGCAATGACAAAAGTTGCAACCTTGGGAGAAGGGTTTCAGAATGATGAGTGGAATGACTCCTTTCATGCAAAGTGCTTTTACCCACTGTATTGCTAGAGGGGAATTTATTAAGTTTGAAGCTTAAGGACATGTTCTTTTATTCATTTGGGAGCATATTCTCAGGCCAGGTTCAGTCTTCCATGCCATGCTCTTATGTAAGCAAAGTTTAAAAAGAGTGTTCCTATTGTAAGATTTTAAGGAACTCTTAAGGGATATTGTTGATATTATTCTATAAACATTCCGTTCCTGACAAGACAATTTAAAGCTCTGAATCAAATTTTAGTTCCTAAACTGTATACTTTGTAACTTACATCATTATATTTTGTCAGAAAGGCCTTCAAATATTAATCATGCTTTTTACTGAAGATTTAACTTAAGCACTTGTTATATGAGTCAGGAAAAAAATTTCAAGAGTACATCACTTATCTTCAAAACAAGTAACTTAACTGCCAAACTTGTAGATAACCTAAAGTATGGGTATGTATTTCCCCTCTTTAACTTCAGTCGTTATTCATTACAACAGAGATCCTGGCTCTGTGCATTTTAAATGGAATAGCAGTCCCTCTATGCTCTGATATAATTTTATCTTTATAATTTGCAAAAGGTCCCTGTCTCCCATGACCTACTTTTGGGTGCAACTGTAACCTCATCGATGGCTAAGTTAGGATAGCATCTTGAACTTGATGTTCCTAATCCTAGGCAGTGTCACAGTAACCAGCAGTAAAGTGACAAAAGGATGGAGAGTCTTTACTCTCTACTATCTGGCAATTAGGAAGAAAATAATGAGCTGTGATGGGGCTCATTGTGAGACAGTAGTGAAAGAGATAGATATCAGTTAGCTGACATTATTTCAGTTCATGCCTCTTCATATAAACTCTAATTACTTAGTGGTTGAAATACTGTTGTAAAAATAATTTCTGTGTTTGCTTTTATGTATTCTCTGTTCTATGTACTTTTAATGTAAAAATGTAGATATATACCCCTGGAAGCATCTATGGTAAATTACTTTCAGCTTTACTTAGGTTTTTATTTATATTTTACCAAGGTTAAATGACTTACAATGGATTTACCATTCCATGGTTAAATGACCTGATGAGCATTCCATATAAAACATTAAAATTAGGTTATTTTGCAAATATGGTTATAATACAATCAAGCTAACAACAGCATACACAGGTGTATGTATAGATGCAGATGACAGATGCAGTCATATATGAGCCTCACTCTCATTTATACAAAGTTAAGTTCAAAGGACAAATTTAAACCTCTTTGTATTTCAAGAATATGGATGTACAATTTTGTCAGGTGGATGAGATGCTTCATTGAGACTAGTTTAGATAAAAATTCAGTCAGCAAATACAGAGTAACATTTTTTTCAATAATTGCATACAAGAGCTAAGTGTAGGAAGATTCTCTTGCACTTTCTGTCTTGATAAGAAAACATTTTAGGTCTTAAACCAGTTTTGCTGGAGTCAGCACCTTTGCTTTCAAAGGGTGTCAGCATGTGGCATGGACTATTGTATTCTGAGTCAAATTTTTAATGGTTTAGTATAATACTGGTTCTGCTAATATTAGAAAATTTCACATTTGTACTATGATGCACCGTTATCTACCACCTTTCCCCATGTACTTAATTTTAGGCAATAAATGGTTCCTTTCCTTTTGTTACAAGGTGCAGCAGATTGTTGCTCCAGTTTTAGAATTGAAGGAATATTAATAGATTTTACACTGCCAATTTCTTTTTATCTGTGCATAGAATAATTTGACATTCCTAAGACAGTTTCCATGACATGAATGAGTTGCAGATGCATGCTCAGTATCAGTAGGTCAGCTTTGTTTAGGTGGAGAAACTGTCAGTAATTCTGATGAAAAGAAACTAGGGAATATGAAATGTGTCAAGGTATATTAGGTATATGGGTTAGAATATGTTTTGGAGTAAACATTGAAGGGATAAGAGGAAAGTGAAATCAAAAATGGTAGTTGATTATTATAGGTACATTTAAAAATTATTTTGATATAGCTTGTGACAGTCATCGGCAATACTATATCCTACTTAAAAAAAAAAAAAGCAATTTATTGTGAGGAAAGTGCCAAGATGTAAATGGCTTCTTTCACAGAGTTCTAAAATAAACTCCCTCTTATTAACAGAATGAATTGGTTTTAAATAAGAAAATTAGCTTCCCACAGTACATATTGATAATAACCCTAAAAAGTGCTCTGCAACAGGCTAAGCAGTGATGGCAAAGAGCTAATAAACTATTATTTCCTTTTTCAAATCTGTCATAACTTTAAAAAAAATTAAAATTCAACATCAATATAAATATTTAATATCAAAAATATTTGGCATCAAAGTAATTTGCAAAATGCATCTGGCATAAGATGAATCGGACATGATTCCCCCATACATTCCTCAAGAAGTGAATCACACCAACCCTTAAATACACATAATTCCAAGTACATGAGTTGACCAAATTAAGTCACCTTGATTAGTCACATTTGTAGAACTAGGAAGATGTAAAAGATCTAAAATTGAGCTACAATTTAATGTTCCATCTCAAAAATGTAGGGAAGGATTTTATTAATAGAACACTGTTTTCTAACAGCTGAAAGCTGGTCTCTCCCTTGTCTGTGCTATTGAGGGTTTATATATCTTCAATGTGTTTTAAAACAACAGCTACCTCTATTAGTTTGTCAAGGAACATTGTCTTTCAATTCCTCCTTCAACTGCCAAACCTTGGGGGTAATTAGAGCTCAGTAAGAAGTGATCAATACATATATTGTATACATGCAATATATATAAAGTAAAATGGGATATGGATTTAAATTGAAAAAAGATGCATATCCTCATTAAACTATTCAAGACTTAACCCATTAAATACCTAATTCAGCTGAATTTTATATCAGAATGCCTGCAGAAACTTATCAAAGACTCCACACTCATTAGCCTCTTAGCAAAGCTCTTTTAAAAAGTGTTTTGGGAAAAATTGTAGCAGACCTGATAGTGTTAGATAGCTTTCTTTCACTACTTTCTTCAATTTTTGTCTGTAAAAAACATACCACATCCTGCTGCATGCAAAATTATACTTTAAAGCTCATTTTATTCCTTCAGACAAAGCAACTGTCCCCTGCATTCTGCAAAGTCCGTGATCACACATAATTCCCCTCTTAAGTGCTATGCAACTTTTTCCAGATCTCAGGGAATGTTAGAATGCTCCAAGTTTGCTGAGCACACTGAGGCAATGTGGCCAACCACTTCAGTGATGCCTTTTCCTGCTCTTAAAAATTATGAGCTAGACATGGCTAATGAAAAAAGAATTTTTACCTCGATACTTAGTAAGGATCTTTATGGTGCACCATTTTGCCAAGGTGGAATGCGCCGAAATGTGCACACACAGAAGATAGTGTATACAATTTATAGACTTTTGCAAATTTACATATTTAATAAAGATTCCCCAATGAGAGGCTTGAATGATTAGTGTGATATCCCCCCATTCTGAGGAATTGCCCCCTGGATGGGCTATCTTAGTTTACAGGATGTGTTCCAGAGAGGACCTTGGTTTTTCAGGATAGCGTAGGGCTTTCCAGCCTCCAGCTGCAAGGCTTGTAGGATGTTTGGTCTCCTGGCTTTAACAGCGTGCTAGGACTATGCTAAGTTATTGGACTTAAGGAATTGCAGGTATGCATGCTAAGAGCAGAGGATACATAAAAGCTATGTGAAAGGTATATAAAGGGTGTATTAAAAAGGGAAAACAAACATCATGAAATCCTCAGGAAAAGGCATGATCATCTTCAAAAGCAGTTTTCCTTGTTTGATGGAACTTCCAGTTAATTTTGAAGTTGAAAATTTTCCATCTTCAATCAAATTGATGTGGAAGCTGTTGAAATGATATCTTTTAAGAAAATCCAAAGGGAGTTATCCACCAACTGATGGCTGAAAATTCATCTGCCGTCCACAGACAGAAGATGTATTTTCTAACCCTCACCTCTTTTAGCAAAAGCCCTCAAACTCTGGTTTATCTAGAAGAGGTTTCTAAATTTTTAGCTTGAAAAGTTAGCTAGAGCCTGGGAAAAATTCACCTTATGTGTTGAAGTGAATATCTTTTTATCATATCTTTTTATCCAAAACCCAACTTCAAGAACTCATCAGTGTCAGTGAATATTTGCCAGTGTCAAAGCCTTTGCATTATTAATGCCTCTTTCTTCTGAACACAGTCCCACAGGGATTTGTTTATGCTGATCAATGACCAATACCAGTTGCTGGCTGAAAGGACTTCTTTCCTTTCCTCCAAAGGCCTAGGGCTCCCATACCTGTGAATGTGCTGTGCCAGCAGAGCAACATGTGAGTTCTCTAAAAATATAACTCTGGGTAACACAGCCACTCATAAAAGAACTGCCCGTAAAATGTTTTTTGAAGGGGCTGTCAGAAAAACTTGCTGCACTCAGGCCTGCCAGGTCCACCAATATGAGCAGCAAGCTGTGGCTTTGAGGGTTCAAACAACAAATTTGAGAGCAATTCTACTGCCCTGACACTTCTGGCAAAAAGCTCTTGCCTTTGAGGGGGTCTGGCAAGCCAGGCTGGAGATATTTGAAAGTACTGGACAAACGGATGTTGTGTGTAGCAGGTTAGACACCAACAAAGTCAGAGCTGCTGCTGTTGGTTCTGCCAGCTCTGGCAGAGCTGTATACAGGACTTTTCCAGCATGGACTGCACATTTTCAACGCATGTATGTTCCAGCTTTTCAGGACAACCTCTCTCATCTGCAGAACAGATGCCAAGGGATATTTATGTGAGTGGAGGAAGGTTAGCAGTGCTCACGTTTAGGGGAATTTGCCACACCAGAGCCAGTGAGCAGAGTCTCTGAGCTGCAAGACTGTGTTCAATTACTGGGCGTGAAGAGACTTCAGCAGCAGATTGGAAGCTGAGAGTGGAGCAGATTGTTTGTAAAGGGTTTCAAAGTTACCAAGATTTGAAAACAATATGCTTTCTAACCTTAATATAATATGAAAGAATCAGGATAATTAAGTGTAAATTTATTTTAAATGACAAAATGAAAAGTTTAGTAAGAAAGTTAAGATGCCTTATTTACAAAAGGATGGATTTTAGAAACATCTGAGTATATCTGACTTTCTTTCATTGCATGCTGCTTCTTTCAATTTATTATGAAAACTTCTTAGGGTAACTCAAATGTAAACTATGTTGCCAATCATTTCAAATAGACACAGAGAAATTGAGAAGGTGGATGTGTTTTAACAGAAGTGTGAGGTAGAGCTTCATCAAACCCCCCTGTACTATGAACCACTCAACTGCTGCTTTTGTGTTATGGCAGGCACTTTTAATGTTACTGTTACAAAACTCAAACCCGAGTTTTCAATAGAATTCGATGGAATCTTAAATGTATTCGTGCTACACTGTTCACAGGATCCATCAAACCTTGAAAAACTCATCAGGTCAGTTCATCATACAGGCAATCGCCCAGTACAGGTCATATTCCTTAGGCATGGTATATAAGACCAAAAGGCTATTCAGTAGATACTGTCTTGAATAGAATTTGTGATCTGTTGTCTGATTGTTAATGGTAGAGGAGATTTCAGGTCATATTGCTCATATTTGAACAAAATACTCAGATTTGCTAAACATCCTTTAGTTTTGATAGGTCAATTAGAGTGTAAAAAAGAACTGATAGCCTCCTTGATAGATAGAAGATAATGCCAAGTGCCTTCCAACCAACAGAGTGTATGACAGTAATAAATACTGAAAGCAGATAAAAATACTTGCTTTAACTTTGGATGTCAAGAGGCATTAAAATTTCAGTGATATGTTTTGTCAACATACTTCTACCTGCAGTCTTAGTATGCTTAGAAAAGAATTATCACCATCTGGAGCGTTACAGAAGTTTTTATCTGTTGTTTTCACCAAAACTTCAAATAAAACGGTGGCAGCAGGATCCATTTAATCAAATTTATCACCGAGTTCATATTTTTGGTAGCAGCAGATGGGTGGCAGTCTGGAAGACTTACCTAGAAAAGACTTGGGGTAGTTTTGAATATTTTCTTAGCATTTCAGCATATGCTGGAAGTGAGTGAGTTCCCACATTTTAGCAAGTTACCACTCATTAGTAGAAGCTGTGGAAACTGATCATGTGCAGATTTAGTCCATCCAATTGCAAAGCATCAAACACATTAGACTGTGGAGTTCATATTATGAGTAGGTTTTAATGATGTTAAAGTTGACCTGAGGGAATGGTTCCCATGCTATAACTGGAACAGACTAAGAGCAGCCTGGTTATCAGATTTATAATTCATTAAAAAACAGCAGGTATAATACATTTAATTTTCAGTGTTGATCTGTGCAGTCTTACTGAGGAAGACTGTGGTGAGTCACTGGAGACCAAAATTCTCTTCTCCCATTTGCCACTAAATTATTATCTGAACCCTAAAGTTGTTTAGATTTTCTGCCTTCTTTTTCCCCTGAAATTTAGAGTACAGGAAGGATTTTCTATAGCTTTCACTATTGTCTTCCTTTTAAGTAGATATTGCATTTCTGAAAATACTTGCCTTTTAAATGCCTGTGTAAAACTAGAAAGGAGGAAAGTTTATATATAGCTTTTGTATAGTTATTATAGTTTGAAAACTGGGACACAAACAACTATGTTAATTTATATTAAGGTATAAATTCAACATAATATATAAACCTTTCAATCTGAAAGGATTTAGTATTAAAAACGTTATAAGAATTTTGAAAGTTTTTATTCCAAAAGTTTGTGCCAGCACATGTTCTGATTTTGCAGTTCAAAAAAATACAGGTTCCCCTCTGTTTCCATGGACCTCCTCTGACTTTCATATAGCCATGCATGTAGTGAGTAACATGCTTTTTCATTGTGCAGTGAATACCAAGGACAGAAATCTGACAAAAATCTTCTTTCTTTGTTGCATACTTTCATTAGAGAGCAATGTACAGTGCAAAACTGGCACCACCACCCATACATCCAAATATTTTACATCAAATTTTCTTAAAGCCTCAGAGGAGTTTTATAAATACATTGCAGAATTCAGAAATGAGCCCTACCACTGCAAATTATAATTCAATGTGTCTTCTTCCTTTCTGCCTTCCTTTCTTCCCCCTTCCCTCTTCTTTTCTTCCTATCCCTCTCCTTTCTCGTCTTGCTCCCCTTGCAGCTGCATCCCAAAGATGTCTCCACCTATGACACCAATCACAACCCCACCAACAGGTTGTTATGCAGTGGGTTTTTTTTCAGTTTCCACATCTTTCTAAATCAAATACCTGTTGGTGCAGCTGCTAGTGACAAGCTTTTGCCATTTGTCTTTGTGTGGGGACTCTTGTTGCCATCCCATTCTTGTATTTTGGAGGCGTCTATTAAGAATTTCTGAGATTTGTGGTTTGAGGGTTTCTACCTTGGCAGTGTCAAAACAGTAGCATGGTTTATCAGGTTATGTTAAATAGTCAGATATTACGACCAGGTGGTGTTCAAGGACTCAGCAGGATTTATTTCCATAGGGAGTCCTTAAATTTTGTAGCCTGTCTGAAGGTTTCTTGGAACCCTCTGTGGGAGGTTTGTTAAAGCACACTTTGTAAAAGTCTACTTAGACTGAAAACCAAACCCTACAGGGCTTCATGATGACTTCTTTTAATAACTTAACTTCAATTTATTGTTAAAAAATAGTAATTCCTGAAAAGTTACAATGGCTTTAGAATTTAAAATTGAACTCTGCTAGGGAAGATATTGTAATCTATAAAATAGCAGCATATGCCATACTGTTAAATTTGAAGAATTTCTGGTATATGCAACATAATTTCCACTTCTATGTCGAATACTTATTTTTTCTTGCATCAGTAGTCCTACAACTCCATTAGTCAGACTGATATTGAAGACCACTTATGAGTAGACAAACTCAGATAACCTTGTGATTATAGTAGTTCAACTAAAAAAATCTCCTTTTTAAAATCAAATTTCCTACTTTTCTGTGACTTTGTTTTGCTTCTTAGATTCATAACTGAGGGTGCTATAACACCTCTGTAGCTTGTCAGGAATTTTTCTACTAAAAATGCAAGCCAATTAGGAGTTTCCGATGGAGGCATAACTTTTGCAGTAAAGTGCAAGTATTGGTAAAATCTCAGAAAGAAAAAAATTATTATGGTTCTCGTAAATAGCTAATGAGAGAAAGAGGTCCTTTCTTACAGATAATTGTGTCAGTCTTCCATATGAAACTGGAGTTTGCATTTGTTAAAAAAATGATAAATTTAAACTGTAAAGTGGAAACTAAGATCAGGATTTCCGTGAAGTACTGCACCATTTCTCTGGAAGTTTTCCAACAGCAGAAAAATGTTGGTCCATGGCTGAGAAAAATACACACAAGGAAAAGAACTTGAGAAAAATAGAGAGAACTTACAGAGGATTGATTGGCTTCACTAAATCCAAAATAGGATGCGGCTTCTGGCATGTCAAATTAAGAAACTTTTGGCTAGAATCATTGAAATAAAAACTGGTTGAAATTCAGGAAGTGCTTCATTTTCCACAAATACATAAGTGACAAAAAAAAAAAAAAATAAAAAAAATTGTGCCTAGCAACATTAGATAGGACAAAAATCAATAAATTCAATGTAGGAAATATTAACAACATGCAACAGCAAAATGAAAATACAAGACCAAGTATAAATATACTTCTGTACAAATATCAGAATCCATAAATAATGGAATTAACTGAAAAGCCTGATTTTAGATAAGGCTGATGCTACTTTGGGCACCAAAATAAAGAATTTTGTGAAAAATAAATTATAATCTACAGGATTATAATTTAATATAATCTAATTTGAATATTGTGGAGTAAAGAATTTAGAGATACTGAAATTAAGGAGTGGTTCCAAAGGACAAAGACATGAAGAAAGCGTGGAGTGAAAGCAAATACTTGAAGAATATCAACAAGCACCATAGCGTTTAAACGAGTCTGAAGATCCAGGGATAACTCAGGGGAGTGTAACAGCAGTAATACAAGAATATTTATAGCTTCCAGTCACCCTGTCAGGAGCAGAGTGGGAAGAATTCTCAAAAACAGAATCTATGCTCACAAGAGATTCTTCCCATTTCCATGTAAATCGGCTACATTTTAAAAGATGACTTCTCAGAGAAAGAGGCCAAAATGAAAATGCATCAGCATGGTTTAGAAAGACATCATTTCTTCCTGGAAGTGACCGGATGGTGCCCACATTTAAAATCACTGTAGGAAAGGAAAGAACCCACTATGACAATGTTCCACTTCAGAGAGGAAAACGAAGTGGTTGGCTGAAGTATCTGTTAGAAGGGCTGGAAGAGCTGCAGCAGCACATTCATTAAAAGATGGGAGTGAATTTTCAGAATAGCTGTATTCCCTGCACAAACAGAAGAAGGGAAAGGAAGTAGAGAAAAAAAATGTATATCTTTAACAGAATGGAAGAGAAAGATATTGGAAATATAAGGTATGATAAGAGAAGTGTCCAACTGAAAGAAAAAGTAAAAGGCGTACCAGGCAGTTAAAACTTCAACCTGGCAATTCTTTAACAAGGTAAGGAAAAACTTACTAAAGGGAAAAAACCCCCACCAAACCCTATGAATAAAACTTTTTTTTCAAATTAACTATTAAGGAATTGATACAGTTAAAAAATGGTCAAGAAATTAAAGGGTTACTCTTGGAAACTGGTCATTACCAGCTTAATCTGGGGAAGTTACCATTGATATTTTTGGTGGAATTCAATCTGACAAATTGTTTTAAATATAAGAGTCAATGGCAAAAGTTTGAGAGTAATAACTATTGATCCTCCTGGATAGTATATGCACAAAACTAATAAAATTTTCCTTCACCTATTACCTTTGTGTGGTTTCTGTGGCTTTCAAATCAGCCTCAGGACTTAAATATTAGACAATTGTAGATGCAGTGTAACTTTTTTTTATGTTTTGGGGGTAAGAGAGATTATTGAAGAGCAATAGACCAGAAAATCTGATTTATCTACTGGATGAACTGGAAGAAAATGTAATGAAAACCACAGATATAAGAAACATGGACAAATATGATATACAATGATTGTACAGTCAGGAATGTTTTTGCAAGAATGAAGTCATGTCTGTGAAATTTTTTTAACTTTCTTTGAGCTCACAGCTGGAGAATGGAATAAAGGTGACCTAGCCATTCTCATGAATTAGGATATTCAAAATAGTTTGGATATGATGCCTCCCTAAAGCTCTCAACTAAACTAAATTAACAGAACTAAAGATCAAATCAAGAATTAATAACCAAATAAAAGAGAGGGGGAAAAAATGAGCTACATATGGTGGGCTTAAGAAACCAATGAGATCTGAAAGCACCTGTGATGGATCATTTCATATTTCTTTACTCTTGAATGTCTTCCTTAGTTATTTGAACATGGATAAGAATAGTGAAACAACATTATTTAATAAAGATAACATAGTAAAAAGCAAAACTGGTTATTAAGCCTTGCAGCAAGACCTCTATTACTAAGCAAGGTGATGAATATAATCTGCCATTTCAACGCAGGAATAGCTGAACCTTCATGAATATAATGATGACCATATTGTCCAGTATGCAGACCAGACCCACTCCTTAGAGAAGTCTGCTGCATCCCTGGGGCCAGGGGGGAGGATGTGAAGAGAAAACTTCCTGTCCTGGTAAGACCCTCAGATTGTTTTCCATTATGGATTTCTCAGGTAAGCAGAAATTTGTGGGGTTTTGATCCTGGCTCAGTTTACATGACACAACAGGCCTGCTGTCAGATGATGGGGGACACCCATGTCAAAGAGGGAGAAAGGGTCTTTGAACAGGCATTAACAGGGTTCATTGACAGAGATTTACAGAAGGGGAAAGGGGTAAAATCAGGCTCACTAGAGGTAAACCTGGGGGCAGCATGCCAGAGTTTGTGGAATAATTTTCTAGCAAGGTTGTTTGGTCTTCTGTCTCAGTGATCTTAAAGGTCTTTTCATACCTAAATGATGAATATAACTCCAGATGCGCCCATTTCTTTAGCACTGAGTACACTGCATGTGTGATCATGGAATTATAGAAACACAGAATGGCTTGAATTGAAAGGGATCTTAAAGATTCTCTAATCCCACTTCCATGGGCAGGGACATCTTCAACTAGATCAGGCTACTCAGAGTTCCAACCAATCTGGCCTTGAACACTTCCAAGGATGGGGCATCCACAACTTCCCTGGGTAGCCATTTCCACCACTCTTACAGTAAAGAGAGATAGAATCCTCATGGATTTTCCAGGAGGTATTATCTTCAAAGACCCAACCCTGCTTAACTCATGTGAGCTGACAGGAATGCAGCTTGATCTGTCACACGTGTAAAAAATTTATGGAAATGGTGAACCTGTTTGAAATTTGAAGCTCAAATGGACTCTGGAGTGGAGCTATTCGTTGTCAAATTTCAGCCCACAGAAAGATTATAAAGCTGAGCTCTGAACTAGTAAAAATAGAATTTGTAAATGAAGTGCTGACACAAGTCTCAGGCATAAGTAGGATGAGCACTATCATATATGAATGAGCCTTTCTCCCTTTCACAGTAGCATGCCATGCAATATGCAAATCACTGGGTTTAATGAACAGCTTCATTTAAAAAAAGAGTTCATGTGGTTAAACACTCAGAGACAGTTATTAATGTTTTAATTTTATGGACTGAACTAGGATCCATAAAATTAAATCCAATAAAACGCTAAAAATAATTAGAAAGAAGCCAGCTAAATGTAAATGATCATAAGCATGTTGGCTTCTGCTGGGTCAGGGTTTCAAAATTCAGGAAGCCAAAAGGAATATATCTTGCAGGGATAAAACAATAAAAACATTCATACAAAAATACATCAAAACAACTTTGGTTTGCTTAAATGAATCTGCTATAAAGAAGATTGAGATGAATGAATGGTGGCATACAGGGATAAGGAATAGATACACTAGATATATATAGGTGGAGGGATTAAAGTTATATAATAGCTATACAGGTTATTGCTTTAGAGGAATGAAAATAACTTCACACATCTTTAAAGGAAGAGAATTTCAGTGAGAAGCTTTGAATAAAATAGACACACACAACAATACTGAGGGTCTAAACTCATTACAGAGGTACTTATATCCCAAATTTAAAGAAACAGAATAGATCTAAATAAACGAAGAAAACTGCCATGTATTTGCATTGAGACAGTGAATGGTATCTGTCCTACTAGACTAGAGTATTTCCCATGTGTTTCCATGCATGATTGCATAAGGGCTGCATCCAGGCACATATATGTGATAAACTGCTTCCTTCCTGCCTGATATAACACCCTGTATACATCTCTGATCTGAAGCAAACAGTCTTGGTTTAAGAGAATTTAAGAGAAAAATTCCAAAATTAGTTCTCTCCTTTTATTTAAACCATTTCCTTTCCACTAATAAGGAGAAATTAATATGAGTAGATATATTAGTGAAAAAATAATAGTACACTGAAAAACCCGAAATAGCAACCCGTCTCAAAATTCCACATCAACTCCATCCCCTCCTGGGCCTGCCATGGTACCACTGCTCCAGCTAAAAATGCCACTTCAGGCATTCTTTGTCCCCTCTTTGGGCTCCATCTCATGTATACCTATTGTATACTGAAAGAAATTACGTATTGATATTTCAACACCCTTTACAAAAAAAGAGAGAATAAGTTAATCAGGTGGTGGTGGACTCCTGCTAGAAGTTGAGGTCAGTCACTCACTATCTTGCAAAAACCTTGTCCTCATCCTACTAATGACAATGACATGAAAATAAGAGAATTAATGTCATGCACAAAGAAGAGGTGGAACAACAGTCTGCTTGGGGAAACTTTTGGAGATGGTACCTTTCATACCCTACAGAAGCCCATCATAATAAAACACATAGGAAGATTAGAATTGGAAAGTTTGTGCTGGTGGTAATGCAATAGTGGGGGACAAAAAGGAAGGAGTCTTTTCAGTATCACAAAAATTTCAAATTATTCAGAATTAATTTTGGTAGGAGAGTTTTGGAGCACCATGTAGGTAATAGAATATGCAAAAAAAGTCCTGCTTCCTATTTCAAATTTAATATAAGATACAATGCAATTAATACAATCCACCATACATTTATCACTCTTTATTTTTCTCTGCATTCTTATTTCTTTTTAACCTTTTCCAAGTTTGTTTCCTTCAGATTGTTTCTGCCTATTTGTCTGCCATTCATCCAGTAACACTAATTTTGATATGAGCCAATATTTACAGCTGATAACATCTATATAATATTTTTACTTGTTTAGAAGCTAAGCGGGTCATGTTATCCACAATGTCTACATTATGGATCTAAACACTGTGTCTAAAAAATAAAATAAAATAAAATAAAATAAAATAAAATAAAATAAAATAAAATAAAATACATTCTAGTATAAGGTTTTCATGCTTGCGAGAGAAAAATTAATAGGATGGAGAAACAGAGACAGATGTCAGAGTTTAAGGATAACAACTGTTTCTTCATGCTGGGCTGGTAGCTGGATGTGAGGAACAGATGTGAGGCTGACAGGAAGACTGAGCTTGTAGATAAGAAAATTTGGAGGTTTTGGTAAAAAAGTTTTGAGAACAGCTTGGTCTGGGCTGTCCTAAAGGTGGCATAGGAAAAGCCACTGAATGAGTCTGGGACAGGGGAAAATAAAGTTGTCATCAAAAACACACACAAATCAATCAATTCAGAATTGTGAAAGCAAAGACAGTTGAAGAGTGTAGAGCAGACAGAGCAAGCAAAAGTGAAAAAGATTTTCCTTCCTTCTTGCTCATTAGACCCAATAATGGATTCTCATTTTCAAAGAAGCATTTTTTCAGACAGTTGGAACAAATTCATTGATGTGAGAAAGCAGAAAAACTGTGCTCTGGCAAGGGGAGTCTAAAGCAAATTTTTAAAGGAAAGTTCTTTATGTTCTATAAAACCTCTGTTCTTCAACAGTCCTTGGTCAGAGGGCTGGAACCAAAGGAAGTATGAAATAAAACACAGAGGAAAGAAAAAATGCCAGAAGATGCTAATATTAAAGGAAAACTTGATCCAGTTCGGAAAGGACAACAGTCATCAAGTAGATTATAATAATTTCTGATTTATTTTATGGTTAAAATCAAAGTCATATTCCAGTGAAGGTGATCCCCTTAATCTAGTGAAGAGAGAAATACTGATCTAATGATCAAATCCCAACCTTTGGTTTGCTGTGCTAATGGATCTCTCTCTGTGGCTGCTTGGGATCTAATGGCAAGTTCAAAACCTGAGCTGTACCACTGGTGCTCTGTTTTTGGTCAATGTTTTCTGAGTCATTAGAGCTCTGCTGATTTACATTTTAATATTACTATTTTAAATTTACTTTATTTTCTCAGAAATGATCTTAAAGAGAAGTTGACTCTTGGAACCTTATGTTTTATTTAATTTAAGCCCTAATCACTAGTATAATTTAGAAACATAAACACCTTGCAACTTTTTTTTTTTTTTTAATTCAGCTAATTGTCTTCCTAACATGAAGATATAGTGAAATCTCTGTGCAATTTTAGAAGTGGATCAATCTACCACTTTCATTTAATGAAATGTCAGATTTATCAGATAGAGGCAAATTTTCCTCTGCTCTTAGTAAACAATGGCAATTACAATAGACCCCCCCCATCCCCCTCCCACCAAAATGAAGCCAAATTAAATTGTAGACCTGAAACAGCTGTTGGACTTTGAACACTCCAAGCAGCTTCTGGATGTAAACTCGCTAAGCAAAAGGCTTCAGTGATACTGCAGTGATACTTCAGTGATAAAATTCTGAGGGGCTGCCCTGGGCTGCATTTCTTTAGGGTGTTCAAGAATCACAACGCAACAGAAGTTTAGAAAATCAAACATAGCCTATAAACTAGTCAACACAGACAAGAACCAAAAACCCTTGTGAATACCCAAACCCCTGCACATATGTAGAAACAGATGATTAGAGTGCTGTGTCTGTCCTGTCTTTCATTTGGAAGTGGTTAAATGTTCAGCTGAACTGCCTCTTGAGTAAATCTTTTTTTGTAGTCCAGGTTTTAGCATTCCCCTGATCTTACAGGATGGTGCCTTGATACATCTAAACGTTCTGCTTGGTTAATAAGAATATTGAGGAACTGCTTGCTGTGCCATTCTTTTTCCTCTGTTACTACATTAAATTGTTCCCCTTCCAGGACATTCAGATGATCTTCCATAATCTTTGCAGTTATTAATCTGTCCTTAGCCTCATTATTAGCTAGAAATTACTTTTTCAAATAGTTTCTTCAACAATTTACAAAGTCATGTCATGAGTACTATAAAAAATAGACTAATTAAATTAATTAATAGAAATTAATAGACATTGTTTTTTTTAAAAGAAATACCGTGTTTCTCACTTAAAATGGATTGATTTGAGGAGCTGAACAGCTGAGGAAAAGTGACTTTGAAGACTGGTGTGAAAAATAGCACATGGGGGACTTTATTATTAAAAAATATGGGGTTTTACAACAATTTGCTCAATTTTAGAGAGTATCAAATAAGCATTTTGTCACATAAAATATATTTCAAAAAGACAAAATTGGGAAATATCCTTTTCAGAGGTGATGAAGAGGAGGATAAATCCAACACAGTCTGCTCATTAGGAAAGGTTCATAAGTTCAATATATTTACAGGATGTTTATTTGGTTCAATAAAATGTCAGATAAAATCAAGCTGTCAAGAAAAAATATTAACCGAACAAAATTATAAAATTCAACTTTTTTTTTTAAATTTCCATTTTAAGTCATATTGTATGTAAAGTCAAAAAACCTATTTTACAGTGCAACCTTTAATCAAATGTGTTTGATTGCTTTCCAGTTCCTAGTAATTTCAAGAAATAAAATATATGCCTGCATAGGGAGATTAAATGTGGCTATTTTTCTCTGTTTATCTACCCATTTATTAACAATATTTATATAGAGAAAATTCTGAATAAGAAAAATACCGTCCCTCCTATGTAATTAAAAACCCCCAATCGAACAGATTGACTGTATTTCCTTTTATAAAGCCATTATTTTCAGGTGATCAGAAACAGAAAATTATGTATTTAACTATAAATCAAGTTAGTACTTTCTACTGGAAGATATTAAAATCTGAATATTAATGATGTTAATTTCAAGGCTAAAAACAATGAAGATATTAGAATAGCTGTGAGCGGTAAAGTTTTGTCTAATAAAATATGAATTTTGAAAGTCAGGAAAGTTATATAGGGTTATAGCTGCTGTAATAATGATTTACTGTGCTGACTTTTATGGGGAAAATTATTCTGTATTATTTGGATTTTGACCAGCAGACTTGTAAATATCAAGCAATATTATTCAAAATAAATGAAAATATTGGATTAGGAGTTAACTCACTACTTCAACATTAAGAGAAGTTTGTTTCAATGTATTGTAAAGTTAAAATGTGCAGTACTGTAAAGCTTGGACACCATATGTCTCTACATGGCCCAGGTGAGTATGTAAGAAATCCGTGTCCTGAATTATTTACTGAAGTGACTGAAAGTTGTAGCTCTTCTCTTTCTTGAAATATGTTCAGTGAAAACTACCTCAGTGGCTGGAGGAATAATGGAGGAAGAAGGTGATTTTTTAATGTTGTTTTATTCGTGTGAGTTTGATAATATTTCTGTTCATTCCAGAATGAGAACACCAGTAGCTTCTTAATCTTTCCTGGCAGACACTTGACCTTGTTCCTGCAAACTCGAAAGAGCGTGATTAACTTTACATGTACAAGCAGTCCGAGGAAACCTCTTGAACAGAATGGTAAACAAGGGGGTTTGAGCAAATTTGGAGAAACAGAGTGGAGTTTCTCCCACGAACAGATGGCTTTGCAGCAGGCAGCAGAAGAAGATAATGAGTAATCAAGTGCAATGACTAAGCTGTCTTGGACAGGTTGTGTTTTCTATTCTGCTTCCCACTTCATCTCTTCTTCTCCCTGTACGTAGGTATTCAACCACTAACCTACATATTGGTGAAGCCCTCATCCTTAAAACAATTCCAAGGGAAAAAAAAAGGGGATTGCAGCAGTATAAGTATAATGTGTTAATTGTGAAGAAGAAGGCTGGTAATCTGGAGTGAAAGCATTAACATGCTACTTGAGAAAACCAAGTTTTCCTGAGATGACATAGGTTGAGATCCCTGCCAGAAGCACTACAAAGAAAAAGAAACAGATTGGTGATTTGATAACCAGCTGCTAAGTAGAGGTAGGAGGCCTTCTCTCTACCTAGGAATTTTAAATTTTCATCATAGATTTGATGAATCATATAGTGAGATAGCTGTTTTGGAAGGACAAAAGACAGAGTTACAGGGAATATATTTAGTGAACATTACTTGGCATGAAGAAGCAGGTATTAAGGGAAGTTATTCAAGCATGTTATAGAAGCAAGAAGTCATCAGGAGTTCTGTATTACAAGTAGTGAAAAGAGCCTTTCTTTTTAGAAACAAAATGGAGAGTGGTCTACACATATGCAGTGGAAATCATAAAAGCAATTTTTTGTCCAAAGTATAAAGCCATTTTACAGAACTTATAAATAAGTTATGGAATCATATGAAAGTGCACACTTAAAAAATCTATGTGGAGGTTGCAATTGCATGGGATAAAAATATGAAATGTCCTTGAAGCAGCCCTCATGGTTTCATAAAGAACAAATAGATGGCAGTAAATACATAATTGAACTATTGTATGTATGGTCTATGTATGTTTTGGGAGCACTGTCTTTTCTCAAGAAAAACAGCTGAGTGCAGGACAGCCCATTCTCATGGGGACAGGCAAGCAGAACCATCCTAGAGACCATTAAATAAACAAATCCTATATAAATACAGGTTCACAGAAGTTGAAGAATGGCAGTTTCTAATTTGGTTTATCAGTGTTAAATAAATAAAAAAAAAGGTAGAAACTCTCAGTGGTGTAATGTTTTATATAGGTGGTACTATCAAAGAAAATTATTGGAGTGATTCTCATGATTAGAATAACTTGAACTCTTTTTTCTCAATCTGGAATTTAGAATACTTGTTTGTGTGTGTCTGAGAAAGAGACCTTCTCTGTTACATAAATCATTACCTGATTTAAGGCTACTGAAATCTCAGAAGTACTAGATTTTGAATGCCTGCAAATGAATTTATTAATGAACAAAGTTCAATGAGAAATGCAGAAAAGAGTCTGTTCTATACTGGTCAAATCAAATTAGAGAAAAGGATAAGCTACCTTTTTAAAACATAACTTTAATATTAATAGGTGCTATTTACAGATATAAGCTGCAGAATGCCTATAGTAACTATAGAAAGAGGATTAGGTTTCAAGAATTGCAATATTTCAAAGCTAAGAAGACTTTTGAGAGAGAAGTAGAGAGAGTGGGAAAAATTCAATGTGAATATGAATAAGTATTGAGAATGCTTGGTGCATAACAGCTCCACAGCCCAGGACAAATGCTTAGATAAACTAGAGTAAGAGTGTGTCATTCTTACATCATGCTTAGCACTAGTAGGTGTCAAATATCTTCATACTGAAGTGAAGGCTTTTCTCTGAAATACCAGTTTTAGGTTCAAGGCTTGTGTTCTCTTTCCACCTGTATGTCCAGTCTCCTTTTCTGTGGCCCTGGAGAAGTCTGCCTCTGTCTTCTCTGTGCAGCTCAAGCCACTGAAGAACACAGGTGGTGACATTAAGTCAACAAAGATTTATTAAAAAGTATCTTATAGTTAAAGGAAAGAGGAGATAAGAAAAGGTCAGTAAAAATTAGAAGTTTGAAGCTGTAGAAACAAGAGGAGATATCTGGGAGGAAATCCCTGACTCTTAGTGCAAAGAAATAAAATAGTGGGCTGGGTGGGGGCTTTTTGGACCAGATTTGGAACATAATAAAGCCAATTGGGTCTTAAGGCAGACACCACATGGAGATGATGAGCAAACATCATTTATTATTACATTTGTTATTTTATGAGTAACAAAGTAGAAAAGGGATAGGTATTCATTAAGGAGAATACTTGTTTTCTATTTGGGAAGCTGTGAAACTATGTGGGTGTGTCTGGTAATGTGATTGACAGCAAGGAAGCGCTTTCTAGTGCATTAGCAATAGCAGGCAGTGAAAAGCAGTAAAAAGATCCAATTTTTTATGTCAGTAGGGCTAAAGAACTTGTGCTTTCAGGGATGAAGTTTCTTAAGCTGCACAGGAGCTCCTCTTTCTCCATTTGGGATAGGACAGGAAATAAATGAGATATTTTAAAACAAATTTAAGTACTCAATAAATCCTGAACTCTAGACACCTTACAAAGAGGCATGGCTGAAAATATATTTAATTTTTTTAGTTTTTAATATGTCTGCTGAAATAGATACAGTGAGGTAGCCCTACAAGGCTGATGTGCCTTTTTTAAGAAAAAACAAGCAAGATAGACTCCTATAAACTGGTCAGTCTGACAGGCTTTTAGTAAAACACTTGAAATTAGCAAGGAAAACAAAAAAAACCCACATAATCCCCAAAACCAAAACGATCAAACAAACAAAAAAATCCCAAACCACTAAAGCACCAAAGAATGTAAAAAACATTCCATACAATATATGCAAAATGTGCCCTGCAACATAAAGTATTCTCAGTATTTGAGAATGTTGTTTTGATGGATAAAGGTAACACTGTATATATAATATAGTTGTTTTCAATGTTTGATAGAAAAATAGTGCTATTCATATAAAGACCATGTGAAATGAATTAAGTGGTAGGTAGTTAACAGATCTCAAAAGCAGTTTTCACTGCTGATATTTTCCAGCAAAATCTTGAAAAGATAAATAATAGGTCTAACATTATTTAGTATTCCTTCAATAGGCCAAATCACTTAAAAGTCACTTATGAATGTTGCTGCACAGCCAAACTATCAACGTCCAGGAACTGTTTGGACTGACAGGTAAATTAGACACCTGAAAGAATAAAAATTATTTTAAATTATGTACAGAGTAGCAAGTAATCCAGGCAGTGCCTACATGAATGTGTAAGAGTAGAAAGAACAAGATAGACAGTGGAGACAATATGGAAACGAGTGTGATCAGAGTTGAAAAATAATTCAGCACAATCTCTGTGTGTGTTGCGGCAAACGAGGGTTCAATGTGATCTATGGTTGGATTTTAATAATATTGGAATATGTGCCTCTTTCTCCCATGGTTATGGAGAAAAATTAAATTTCAAAAATATGGGACCTATAAATAATGTTGAGGGCTCGGAGGAATGCACAAAATTACACTCTTAAATAAATAAAGATGTGATTGCACTGTGTTGACACTTCCATAGGAAGCAGATGTAGGATGTGCTACAGCAAAATAAAAAAAAGTTAAAAACATTATAATTTGAAACTGAGCTAGGTATACTTGAAAAACAAAAGCCAATGCGAACTCATACCAAATGAAAGATGGAATTAATATTTTCCTCAGTTCTTCGTGCCCGGATTCCTTACATGAAGCTCGAATTCCTTTATTTTTCTTCCTGTTTCAGGTGTAGAAATGATTTGTTTGGAGTTTTGTGGATTTTTTTCCTTCTCATGAATTTCCATCTTCTCCGATATGTGCATATTGTCTGGTTGCATCAATCACGTTGTTTCTCCTGAAGTAAATAATATATTGTCAAATTATGTATTATTCAGTGCTGAAGAGAGCCTTCACATGTGAGTACATGGGTACAAACTTACAATTTGTTGTGGTGCTGGAACCTGTATTTACCAGATGTTATAAAGGAAGAGATGAGTGAATTTGTTTTCTCTGGTGTTGAACTTGCTTCAATAGTGACTGAAAAGTGCAAAGTGAACTCTATTATCTATTTAGAAGAGATTATTAAATGTTTGTAAAGGCAATATGTTTTCTGTTTTCCAAATATCAATGCTATCAAATCAAAAAGCAAGCACTGAAGTATATTTTAAGACCCTCAGCTCTCTACATTTCATCTAAAACTTATGAGGGATAGGGTTGGAGGTTGTATTATTCCTCTGATTTTTAAAATGGTAAATTCTTGTACATTTAAGTCTTATTCTGTATCTTAATCCATATCTGTTACTCCATTGAATCATTTCATCAAAGTCATATAAACAGTAAATTTGAGGCCTCAAGGTTGTATATATTTATATTATCATGTAGAGCCTGTTAAGTTGTTCTCTGTTAAGTTTCAGATTTGCATTTAATGATTTATACATGTGACTCCCAGTGTCATTTACCCACTGGAAACTTGGCGTCACATAGTGGTTTTATGGTGGTACCCAAAGGTTTCCTGGGTTTTGCCTCAGTTGAAAATCTGAATTTTGCCACTTTCTGTGGTAAAAAATCTGGTGTTGAGGAGCACTGTCTAAATTTTGTGGTTATAGTTCACTCTTATTTCAAGTAAAAGCCATGTTTCGATTGTCAAGGTGGTAAATTTGCACCTACAGCTTCTTCTTTCCCCTGCATTATTCACTATGGGAAACATTAAGCAAATGGAGAATGAAGAAGTTTGCTTATTATCTTGACCAAAACTCTCAGTCTCTCGAAGTAGTGGTGCCTGCTCTGCATTAGTGAGTTATCCCTGACTGAGAAGTTGCATGGATGAAATCAGGACCAGCAGAAACACTGCTCGTACTGATGCTCAAACTCAAGTCCTTGCCTTGGCCTGTTTAGTCCTGCAGGACCAAAGAAGGAAGAACTTTTGAAGCTGCATTTGATAGTTTTTCTCTTTCTATTCATCCCAGAACCGAGTTGGGAAAGTGGATCCATAGGAGCCCTGGTCATTGACACATAAAAGTTGTGATTAAGTCCCTGATAAGTGAGAGCACTTAAATGCAAAGATTTATGTCACATGTGCCCTCATACAGACAGGATCAATGTTATTGCAGTGACAATAGGGTTAAAAGCTTTTTTAAAGATTATTCTCTTTTCTGTATTTTAATTTCAATGAAGATATTTTAAATTTCAGTCAAGAAATCAAATTACAAATATTTTGTGTTATTCCACTCAGTAATCTTTGAATGGTCTCCTTTGGGTCCTGTGGGTGTATTTATTATTTAGTTATATGAGCAATATTTTTGTAGAATATGTTCAGCCTGTTAGTTTCCTGTAAACTGAGTACTTTCTGTCTATTGTGATTATGATCATTGAATCCGTGTTAATGTTGGTTTAGCAAGGAGGTAACAGATGTGTCAGGCAAGAGGACTGTGAAAGAATTCTGGATAATTAGAGCAAAAATTTTAGTTGTTGCTATTAAAGTCTAGTGACTGTCAAAATATTTAAATCTGGTGAATCTCATTCCTGAGTGCATAACTATTGCAAACATAGTCTGGTACTTTATGTTAGAAAAATAATATTTCTATTTAACCACATTATTACCTTGAAGAGCTAGATCATCTGATTTCAAAACTATTAACTTAAATAATACATGCAATATTTACTTATGAATAAATATAAAAAGGAAAAGAAAGATGATATCTTATGATTAAAGAAAATTAATTAAATTTTCATGTGATTGATATGTTTCATGTGATAAATATTTTTCTGGATTTGCTATAAGATTACAGTATAAGTCTGGAAGAATACAAGTTGTTTCCTTTGTGTACAAGACATCCAACTATAAATTGGCATCCCAGGATTTGCTTTCAGAATTTTAATTTTAAACTTTTACTAGAGTTATGACTTTGCAGCTACTGAGCTCAAGAGCAAAACTCTCACAGGTTTCCTAAAGTAACAGTAGGCACCACCTTAAGTGGTTTGATAGTTATATGTAGGTCTGAATGTCTGAATTTAATTGTTATGCAAACAAGTTGTAAGAAAACTTTGACTTATGGCTTACTCATAAAAACTATAACTTCACAATTAGATAATTTTAGTATTAAATCTTTGACACTTTTGTGGTTACTGAAATGCTTGAATTTTATTCTTCCTAAGTAAAATATCAGAACTTCCTAATTTTTGATATTGACAAAGTCAATACTACTAATAAAAAAATATTAAGCAATAAATTCATCTAACTGCAGAAATATTTTATGTATTTTGAGTCCCGTAGTATTTGTTTACCTCTGATTTTGGTCCTTATCATAGAGTCATAGCATTGCTTGGGTTGGAAGGGACCTTAAAGGTCATTTATGTCCCAACCCTGCTGTCATGGGTAGAGATGCAATCCAGACTAGGTTGCTCAGAGCTCCATCAGCCTTGCCTTGAACACTTCCAGGGATGGGGCAGCCACAGCTTCTCTGGGCAACCTGTGCCAGTGCCTCACCACCCTCACAGTAATGAATTTTTAAAATCCTTTTTAACCCTAGTCTTTCAGGTTGAACCCATTCCCCTTTCCCCTGTCACTATGTGCTCTTGTAAAAAGTCCCCGACCCACGTGCAGCTCCTTGCACATGGTTGTACTAAACCCCATGAGATTGCCATTGGTCCACTGCTCAAGTTATTCCCTTTGGATGGGCTCCCATCTTCAGGTGTGTCATTATTGTCATATGTTTATATGTTCAAAGATAAAAAAAATATTTTCAAAGCTAAAAAAAGATATATCTTTTCATTTGATTGCATTTATTAACCAAATAGAAGACATGAGTATAATGCTACTACAATAACGTGCCATTGTAAGCTAAAAACAGTCTCTTAATACTTTGAATGGGATGTGACTTTATTAAAATGAATGCACTCATTGTGTTAAGCACTGAACTCATTTTAAAAATATATACTATACCCAAGTTTCTAACATTTGAAGTATAATTTTACAAATGCAAAGAAGTACATACCTGTACAGCTGAGAGCACATTTGTTAGTCTGGATTCTCTCTGACACAGATCTTTCTTTCTGCTACAGATCCTTGACCAAGGTATTTTCAGAGTGCCACTGTGATCTCAGCTCTATGTATCATAGGTGGCTGAAGACTTCTTTTCTTTTTTAAACTGTCACTTAATAAGCATCTGTGTGAGAGAAAATAAAATGTTTTAGTGCTATCAATTGATTATATTATCCCATTCACAAGACATGAAATCATTTGACAGAACTATAAACCAGGGAGAAGTAAACACTTCTATCATCCTTTAGAACAGTACCACGAGAAAAGACACACTGCTATTAAAGTGCTGATAGCTTTCCTGAATGCCAAAGGCCAGACAAGGCCCTTCTGAAAATTTCACACAAACTTCTTATTCAAAATGGTGAATTTTAAGGAGCAGAATGTCCACTGAATTAAATACAAAATTACACAAAGTGTTACAGGTATGAACTGTTAAGAAAGAGAAATATCACCGCTTTATAGTGATGTCTGGAATTTAATTTTACCTAATTCTAAGGAATTAATAAGAAGAAATGAATCTGTGGCTATAATTTCTACTCCCATGTAACCATATGCTATCTTACCCTACTTACATTTATGTGGTATCTGATGTGAACCATTATTCACTCTTTTGATCATGGCTCAAATAAAATCTAGGAGAGAAGTGCTAGGAAAGAAACTTTCTTGAAAGAGATGATAATCTGAAGCTTTGTGATAAGTGAGCATAGAATTTAATTTCAGCTGAGTTTTGACTTTACTATTCACATTTAGGGGTTTTTTGTCCAGAATTCGAAGCTTTTTTACTGAGTAGTACTAGACAGAGCAGGATAATGATGAGTCAGAAACACATCTTACCCTAAAGCAGTCAAACTGACAGCAGTGCATTATAGTAATGCAATTTATATTTGCTATTCTGGTATTTTTTCATGATATACAACTATTTTAGGTCAGTCATGCTTCACCAACCTGACAGATTTCTACAATGAGAAGACTGGTTCAGTGAATGAGGGGGAGAACCTTGAATACTGCTCATCTTGACTGCAGCAACAGTTTTGATGATGAAATGCAGGCTAAGTGAGGGAAAGTTGGATTAAAATTGGCTGAACTGCCAAAAAAGAGGACTTTGGGGTCCTAGTAGACAATGAGGGGAGCAGAAGCAAGTAATGAGCCTTTGATCTGGCAGAGCATTTCCTGCAGTTCAAGGGGGATGATCCTTCTCTTCTACTCAGCACTACTGAGACATGTCTGGAGTGTTGAGTCCAGTTCAGGGCTCCCCAGCACAAAAGAGACATGGACATACTGGACAAAGACAATTAAGCATTGGAGTTTCTCTCATAGGAGGAGAGGATGAGAGAGCTGGGGCTCTTCAGACTGAAATAGAGAAGGCTCATGGGGTAATCTTGATGGTGGGTAAAAATGCCTTGATGGGAAAGGGAAGAATGGAGCCAGACTCTTCCCAGTGGTGCACATTTCTGAATGTCAGTTTAACTCTTCACTTCAGAATGAAATTCCATTAAAAAGCCAAGATCTTTAGAAGATAAAAACAATGGTGAATTAACTACTCTCTGAAGTAGATATTAAAATAATATTAGTTGCAACTCAGATTGTCCAAATCTTGGTCTTCTGTTTTACATGGCATGTTTTTAACCTGATATTGTTTCTACCTTACAGACACAAGGGACTGCAAGCTAATGCCAAGGGCCTTGCGCTTCCAGGGAGAATCTTTAATTTTATCCTTTTCATGTGAGCCTATGTCTGTGAGAGACCTTTCATTGGTGATAGTGGGAGGATAGCCTCTGTAAACACTGGCCCAGAGATGATGTCATCAGTTTTTTGGTTCAGAATTGGGTCTAATTTATCAGGGAAGGTCTGGCCTCTTTTGATGGTGTGAATCGGCTGGCCAGGAGTGCCATTATAAGCAAATACAATCCATTTTTGATTTTATTTAAAATTTTTAAAAGTTATAAGACTGCCTCTGGAAAAATTAGATCTGTTTTGCTTTGTGGCCCTGCTTTATTATAAATTATTATCTTCATTGATAGCAAACTCTTCTCTATAGACTGTGAGGACTGGGAAATCCATCTTATTTCTCTCCTGTGCTGGTTTTAATAACTACAGAGAAATAAATCTACTCCCTTTCCCTCCACTCCTTCCAATAATTGAGGAATAATAAGGAACAATTATAAATTGGAATAACAATTTATTAAAATCACAATAGCTACAGAAATATTAATAACAATGAATAGACAAAAGAGATAGAGTGTTTTACCCACAAAAGGATATTTTCCTCCAAGAACAAAGACACTTCCCAAAATTAGTGCTGCCCACATGGTCTGGAGACAAAGGCAATACTGAAGTAATTCACTGAAGGAATGGAAAATGGGAAAGGGATGGCGATGGCAGAGTGCTGATCCCAGCTCCTTTTCTCCAGAGAGAGACAGGTAAGATGGGGAATTTCCAATTTCCAGCACTTGGTTCTTCCTCCTGTAAACATGCTCCCAGCAATGATATGGGTGGTGTGGAACCAAAAAGTGATAGAAATTTCACCCCCTCTTCTCCACAACCAGGACATAACTGAAACAGTTTTTCTTTATCATAGGAAAGCCGATTCAGCCACTGGTCCTAAGTCATGTTCAGACTATAAAAAGTTTCCAGGAAAATCCCCTTCACTGCCAGATATGCAGAGCAAGTTCAGTGTTGGGAACACTGAGCTAAGCTAGGCATTTCTAATAATATAGGATTTATTCAACAGAGAATTCACCTGGTGTTTTTCTGAAAGCTGCAGAGTCCTCCTTACAAGCTCTCTGAAGATTGGGTAGAGACAGATTAGCACTGGGCTTGCCCCAGGCTACTAAGTCCTACAGAGAGATAGAAAATAATGTTTCAGCCCTGGGACTGCTTGTCTGGGTTTGTTAGCATGCAAACTGCATTCACACAGCTTCCTGTTTGCTTTGCACCATGACCCAGACACTGAAAAAGAGCCCAGTTGCTGAATTCTTATTGTTGCTGATGCCAGTAAAATGGAATTGCTCTTAAGTGCTGGTGTGAAATTTCCCCAGGGTTAACAAATACTTAGTCCATGACAAGTCCATGGCAAGTCTTTTGAGCCTATTGGCATAAGCTACTTTGAAAGTACACACAAATAATCTGAAAAAAAGCTACACAAAAAGAAAAGAACATCTGAAATGCAGGAGCTGTTTCAGTCTAATCTTACAGCCAGTAGGACGTCGAAAAACCTGACAAAGACTGAGAACTGACAAAGACAAAAGCTCATTTCCTGGAAGGTCCCAGTGCTGCTATGAAGTTAAACTGTGGCATGAAGAATCCCCAAAGAAAGTCAAGACTCCAGCTAGACCTTAACAAGGCAAAGCACAGGTTGATCCAGATTTTCCTTCAAGGGACGACCACTGAGAAGCCTTGGACTATGCTGACTCTCTCCTTGGTAGAAACTTTAGAGGTGACACATGTCCATGGTCTTTGTCACTATTACAGCACTCCAGTAAATGGGGAATAAGAACACTGCCTGTCACAGTGTCTGACTTTCAATATTGTCTGTCTCAGTAATAATTCTTATTGCACAGCTGACATCTGCTTGCAAGTTTTCTGTAGGGTCTGACAAGCCCCTGCCCTGGCAGGGAGGCCTGGAGATAAGGAGGTCACACAATCCCCCTGCAGGCCCCTCTTTGGGAAAGAGGGAATATTTTTGGTTACGGCGAGAGAAGACAGACCCATGATCCTCTAGGAAACCATATGTAAAATACCCTGATACCCATTGATTTCTCACCCTCTCACACCCACCTCTGTGCCCCCATAAAAGAGACCCCTCTGCCCCGAGTCGGCAGAGGATCCGTCTCTGGTCACCCCTTCGCGGAAGATGGAAGAACAAAGCGACTTCTGCGGAACCACCAGACGAGTCCTCTCCTCTCTCTGTCTGGGCCTGGCCAGGGGGGTTTGCCTTGCAGAGCAGAGCTGAAATCACTCCCTGAATCACTGAGAGCTGATAGCCTGCTGAGCCAGGCACCTCTGCAGGCAGCCCTGGCCGAGGGCTGAGAGAAGCCACGACCCCCTGGGAGACGGTTCCTCACGGGATCACCTCTCTGGGTCTGCTACGGCTTCTTGGGTCTGAGCCTCTGACCCCATCCAGCCCGGGCCGGGGAAAACCCCAGCCTTATCACTTTAGTTTTCCATCTACATATTGCATTTAATGGCAGATTTTGCTAAAGCAAAATTCACATTTGTCCATTATTTTCAGCCCTCTATTTTCTTTCTTTCCTCAGGCCCCCATAGAGTTCCCCACAATGGTGCCCAAGGTTAAAGGTACATTTCTGTAAATGATTTTGCATTTCATTTACACTTATTGCTACATCTGTGTTGTTCCATTTCCTCCAATGATCCCTCATGCAGCTTGATTTTCCTTAATCCCTTTGTATGACTGCTCTTCACTTTGATGGCATGAAACCTTGAAGACAGAACCAATACCTCTAAGGCAGTATTGCTTTAGAAGAGTTTAATTAAACATGCCACTAACTTGTGCAGTTGAAGTACAACTGAATTGTTGTACTGAGTTATTTAGATTTTTATATACATAAAATTAAACAAATTACACAGAGCTCTCTGCTTCAATTAATGGTGGTTTTTTATTTTGATCTCTGCCATTGGGACTGCATCCTTGTTCTCAAGAAGTGTTCCAAGGATCCTCTAATTAGATAGGGACACTGATGAAGCTTCTAACAAAGTAATTGTAGGCATATTCTCTTGTCTTTGAATATGCCTGCATGAATATATATTGTTAACAGTATTTTACTTTATGACAAAGCAGGTTTCAGTTATAGTTTTTCTAGACCTAAGAAGCAGACAGGCTGTTTGATTTCTTGTGTCTTCTCCAGCATTCTCCTTTCTTTTACTCTCAGATATTTATTGCTCTTCACTACTAACCACTAAGTGCCTCCAGAATTATTGTCATGCTCGTGTCTTCTGTTAGTAATTTCTTGTCAAATCTTCAGCCCCATAATTCTATAAAATGCCTTCTTTTTCATGACAATATGCTAATTCATGTTCAAAGTACTGTACACTGCAATCTGTTTTGTAGCTTCCCATAAGCATTTCCATTTGATTCAATTTATTTTTCACCACCTAGCAACCTCCAAATTCAGAAAACAGAAATGAAACTGCAACAGATATTTTATTAATTTTCAGTTCATTGTCAGAGGCATTTTATACTGTTCTGAGATGAAATTAGAAATAAGGGTTTATCTTTGAATAATATATTTATCAGGGAAGATTTTATTCCATTGGGGCTATGATTCATCAAATGAATTTGTTTGCAGTTCAGCAGTCACCTGAGATATTCATTGAAAGTTCAGAACACCTGTGTTTCTCATCAGATTTAGCTGATAGCACATTTGGATTAATTCATAACAACCTGAAGAAAAGAATAATGTATTTATTTTTAATCTGCCTACACATTTAAAGGGAACTTGAATTAAGAATTGATGTACTATATGAAAGAAGAAAAAGAGGAAGATGGTCTTGGAAAACAGCAAAAAATCCTTTATTAGTCAGCACCAGCCTTGTGTAGGGTCGTTTGTTGAATTGTATTTCAAGTTTAAAGGCAGTAAGGAATACTTGTAAGGTAGAAGCAGAAGGCTATGAAGCTGATTGCAGAATTATAATCTTTGAATGGAATTTGAACATTCCTAGTGGAACTTTATGTAAGAAGAAAACTCTTCAATCAAGGCCATGCTTCCGTTTTCATTTTACAATACTAAGTTTAGTAGATTTAGCACACTTTGTTAATTGCACAGTTGTCAGATAATTTCTGTAGGGGCTTTTTCAACACAGCCATGGTGACCTTCTGCAACAGAATTCAAAAGATCACAGCATAAAATTTCCTGTACAGCATACATGCTGTAAGATCAGACACTTGTGAATAGTGGTCATGAGAATGATACACCAAAAACAGGGAATTCTCCAACATGCTGTAAGGCACAGATCTGGAATTCTAACTCTGGCATAGGTCTGACTGTGCATGAGATCTGAATTGGCAGATTGCAACAATTGTGGTAGCACAGGTGACCCTGTGAATTTGGTTACCTTTCTCAATTTTCTCTTGAAAAATATCTGAGTGCATTTTTAGGGCTCTCTCAAAGGAAAAGCAGCTCTAGTTTTATATCTCCATTAGCCTTAAGTGGTTCAAATCTGCATCTCCTGTCTCTGCCCAGTCCTAGGTTTGATGGGTTACGCTGGAAGGGAAATTTCTTTTGTCTACTTTTTAAGAATGTGCAGCTGAGATGGAAAAATGTTTTTAACTGGTTCCCTATCTCAGGAAGGGCGAAAGTTTTTTCACTGTTCTGCCCTTGGACCTAAAAAGCAAAAAAAGCAGGAGAATATAAAGGGCAGGAAGAGAAAGAAATAGAGAAATCATCAGAAAATTACAAGTCTATACCTATACATTTAATGGTAATTTAAGGTTTTGGGCACTTATTTTGATTTAAATGTTGCTTGCAAGATCACAATTCTTCAGTCACCCCATCTCTGTGGGCTTTTATAAAAACAAGATTATGGGGCTGAAATATTCCCAGACTTAGGAGATGGTGTGGTCAAATGTGCAGTTGCAGCTGAGAGGCAAAGGGATTTTTGTCCATCAGGCTGCCAATCCCGTCCCCTGACCTCATCCCTGTCTGCTGGCAGGCTTTCATGTGCTGTAGTCCCTCTGCTCTACACAAACAGTCTCAGTTTCCACAAAAGCCAGCCCAAAGGCTAATATCGACAGGATTTATGCCTACCCAGGGTGTTTTGATGGGAGCTGGTGAGGCAGTGACTGCATTTCAGGCTCTGGCCATCTCAGATGGTGGTTTCCCCTGGAGCCTGGGGATGGCTGGGAGGTGGCCTGGGGACAGCATCCCTGCACCTGACTCAGCAGCCACCAGGACAGTGTGCATACCTGCCAGCAGTGACCTTTCTCTTTCTTTTTTTTCAATTTTCTTAGCTTTAACAGTGCTGATAACAGTTGTGTCTCAAGCAGACACAGTGGTGATTTCTACCGCAAATCAAAATAGCTGTTGCTGCGATTGCCAATTTGTGTTGTCTCTGAAATCCTGAATGAAAGGCAGCATTTTTAAAAGGTCAGTTCCTCACTGAGGAAAGAATGTGGATCACAAGATGAAAGAGAATGACTTTGTGTGTTTGGTATATGATGTTAATCAATACTCCATAATTTATTGATTTTTACTTTTAAAAAATTCCTCTCAGTAATGTGCCTGCCACTGTTTCATTTAGTATTTGGAGGGAATAGGATTCTAGCACCATCAGAAATCTTCTTCCTTTTTCACTCATTTGACAGAATTAAAACACTACAGTCACTGACAGCATCTTTATTTTGCTCAGGTGATGCATTTTATGAAGGTAACACTTAAATCCAGCATAAACATGCACCCAATCGCCATTCATAAAACTGAAAAAAAAAAGTTCATCATCTGTTTGATTTTTTTTGTTTGTTTTTTGTGTTCCCAGCCTGTCATTTAGTAGTGATAGGACTAAACAGACACAAGCTAGGAAAGCAAATTTAGCTGTGACACCCTGTCAGTGAACTCCATTTTTTTTGTCAGAATAATATGTGTTTTGTCATGCATCTGCAGCTTCACTGTTTATTCAACCTTTTTTGCCTGACTGATTTCATTGCCTCATTAGAAAAAAAATAAGATGGACAGGTCTTATAGGTGAAACAATATACATAGCTCATATATGGATTATTATATATAAAGCATAAATTACAGTATCGGTAAACAACCTTACCATAAACCAAAAAAATATTTTAACCTTTCCAAATAAGATCACACTGTGGAATTTCTATGCACATTCAGAAAATCAGACAGGGTAATATTTGAAAGAGTTCAGTCAGCATCTACTATTTTTCAGATTTGCTCCGCAAGCACACAATTCTCTATGTTTTAGAGGAGAAATTCCTAGTATTTTGAAATTTTTTTGTTGCATTCTGGGAAATGTGATCTTTTGAAGTAAATTCTTTAAAGATATGAGGATATTTCAGGACCACATCATTCACTATTAAGGCACACCAAATTTTGGTGATAAAGAAACAGAGAAAATAAATGCAACACTTCCCCCACCTCTCCCCCCAACAATAGTGAGTAATAAAGAGGACACTAGGCTATATCTTATTTGCCTAAGAAAAGCCATCTGTTCTTTGAGTTGGGTGGGTTGCCTCACTGGCCTGTTCTTTGACAAGCTGTTAAATGATCTGAATAAAGTAAAATTTTGAGTAAAGTCCACCAGGATTGTTTGAGAATAATATTTCTTAAAAAAAATTATTGAAGTATGCCTGTTTAATACCTTATCACAGAAGAGCCAGATGAACTACTTGGATCACTAGGTCAGAGACAATACCTTAGCTCCACGTCCAGAACTATTTGTGTCAATGAGTTGATTGGTGTGCTTCTTTTCACATTGGCTTCTTAGCCTGTGATTGCACTATATCTTCACCAGGAATATTTCCTTTTCTTCAGTAACATACATTAAACCACTTCAAATTTCTTAATTTTTCATTCTTCTGATTCATGCTGTCAACCACTGTTCTTAGGTGGTCATAAAGCAAGAAAAAATGACAACATACCCTCCCAGTATTATGCTATTCCTTCACTCTGTTGTTTAATAATGTCTTAACTTGTGTTTTTACCTTCTGGGTGCTTATTTCCCAGATATCTTAAGAAATTTTTTTTCCAAATGTTTTGGGTGAAGAATTTTGAATGAAAAAGGTGTTTGCTTTAATGACTCCGATGCAGGAAAAATGCTGTTCTTCCTCAGCTGCTGCTTCTGCAAATGCAAACACAAACACACACAGAGACACACAAAATATTTTCAGTGTACTCTTTTGGACACTGTTCTTATTAGAGCTGTAATTTGTACATTTATGTCCAGGCTGGAGCTCATGCAGAAGCAGAGTCTCCTCAACCTCCCCTCCGACCTGAGACAAAGTCATTGCATGGTGATGACAGAAACAAAATTTTCAGCTTCTGGACAAAGAAGAAATCTTGCTCTTGGCAACTTGTTATCTTCACAGATTCTCTGTTACATTTTGACAAATCTTGGCGAGTGTGTGAGCTTGGTAGTATGAAATGCTGCCTAAATTAGTCTGGCAGGTACAACAGATGTGTTCATCAAAGTTCTTTCTCTCCTGTAGTAAATTAAGACGTGGCAGTGTGAGATGTTAAAGAGAAACCTGCCTCTTTGAAGACTAAACCAATTCAAATTTACACAAGAGGGATTGAATCTTTGATTCTACCACCAAGTTAAAGAATATAGTTAATAGTTCTGCAGGTCTTTTCTTCAACTCTTTAACTCGTTTTGAGTATTTTACCTTGTTTGGTCCTCACTTTGTGTATTTTTTCTGACACTTGTACTCAAAACTCATTCAGCTGGCTGAATTTTATCTGCTGTTCACCTTGCCATGGTTTGCAGAAAAACTGCTAAAACCTTGTAAATTATTCATGAGAGTAACAATTTCTGACTAACTGCAAGAATCCCCTTGGTCTCAGCTGCAGAATATGTGGGGCTAATATCTTCTTCAATAATAAATAGGTACTTGCTTCCCCTAAAGTTGTTTAAATAATAATAAGTAAACTGAACTTCAATATCTAGCATGACATTCTATTGCTTTTTAATATTTACCTATTTTTTAATTATTATTAATATTGATATGGATTCCTAAACCAGAATTTCAGTTAAACATTTTCACAATTGTGAGAAAAAATAAAAACCCAAGCAGTGAAGAGACATATTATTATGTGGAAGTCACAATTTTGAAACAAAAGAAAATATTTCCTGAAATTATAACTGGTCTTTAACAGACATATGGGTGATTGTGGCCAAATTCATTTTGCAACTATGCAAAGAGTAGATGATGATCCTTTCTGATTTCACATCATCTCAGAGAGTACAGTATAACCTTATTAACTGACACTTTGCTGATCCTCATTCTTTATGAATCTGCACAAAAAAATTGGCAGTGTTTTCACTTCCACTGAGCAAAGATTTAAGATTAGGAAAAAGTGCTGAGAGAATCATTCATGTATTGCTGGGATGTCACTATCTTTAGAATATGAACTTAATAGGATAGAGTGCATTATTAAATAGCTGACATGTGTGACATACATCCTTATTTTCTATTCTGCTTTCATGTCTGATAAATTTCTAAGCCTGGTACAGTATATGAACAACTTGGTAGATGTTGAAATTGTACAACTTTACCACACAGAATTCTTCATTCCTCCTTGCAGAACCTAGCCATAAACTGGGCATCAAGATTTTGGAGGTTATAGTTTCGTGTGCAGTTGTGGTACATGAGCTGCATTGTGCATCAGTTGAATTATAAACTATGGTTGAAATTATTTGTGAGATTCCTCTTTTTTTGTGTTACAGTAAAAACAGTTTTTAGATAATTGTGGGTGATTTGATTAGGAATCTCTACTTGTAGTGATTTTTACTCAGAGGGATGTCATGGAGAATTTTTTTTTCCTCCTGCATATATTTTTGGATATTAAAATTGGTTATTCCTAGGGCTTCTAAATTCTATTTCAAGTTGAGATTGTCTGGAATTCTGAGAATTTGTTGGGGCTTTTCGTAAAAATTAAAGGGCACAGCTAAATAATGTGTAGATTTTAATTACTATTCCATTTCAATTTAGAGAACATTCCCTTACTATAGAGATAAATATCCTACAAAGCGATGTCAGATCATGACTTTCCTACATCCTGTCTGGTTTATCTACCTTCATAGACCCTCTCATCCTCCTACAGCTTCATGCATTATTTTACTGTACAAATGCACTCAGGAATGGTATCCTGAATTTCAAACACTTAATAGGATTTAAGTTTAAAACACTCACAGTTGCAGCTTTTGGAAGGAGGAAAGCAAGGTGCTGTGAAGACTGAGTTGTCTAAATGTCAGAAAACACTATTCCAGTCAAAACCAATTAATATTTTTTTTTTTAATTTTTAAGGAATCATGCAGGGTTACTTGTCAATTATGGTCAGGGATCTATGGTCTGCGTGCCTTAAAAATATTCCTTGAAAAGGTTCTTTTGGAGCAAAGGCTGTTATAGTTTACGTCAAAATAATAAATACATATCCTTCAGAAATTATACATGTAGTTACTAATGACCATGTGGTCACCCTTAAAATAAATGCAGTTAATCATAATTCTTTTTTTTCCAAGCAACTGAAAAATATGTAAATTACACTTGAATTCAAACATGACGCTTGTTAGGAAATTGCTTACTTAGATTTTTTTACATCAATTTCATGAACTTCATAAGATTTGCCTTACCAGCTCTCCAAGATGACTAGAACAGAGTGTACCCCAATCCTGAATTGTTGATCAAATCAAAATCTATATAACATTAATGCAGACTAATACTAAAACTGTTTCTGAATGAATCATATTATTGAGAGGATGAGTTTCTATTCTTAGATTTTGATTAAAAAAAGTTTTCTCATTAAATGAGGAATTACTCATTGTTTTAAGAACAAGACATACCTTCCTCTGTCATTTAGAATCTTCTATAGCAAGGGATATGTAACAGCAGTCTCATGCAAGAATGCTCACATAGCATTTGTTTGATATTTATATTCTTTTCTAAGTCTCTGGGTAGATACATGACCTTTTTATAATAATATCCAGCACTATGCTAACTTTTTGGCATTTGAGAATTGCCTTGCCCTATGTTTAAACAGAATATGTGTGTTGCAATTTAAGTAAAGCACATCTTATTTTTTTCTTGTCCTCTCTGAGAAGTCAGAATAATTGAAGCCTTTTTATAACATCCTTATTGTTATTTCCTGACAATTTATTCTTCCCTGAATTACCTTTTCTTGAGTCTAAGCATGCTCTTTTATCATCAGCTTCACTTTCCTAACTTTTAATCACTCTCTGTCATTCAAGGTTGTGAACTCTCTTCTCTTTTGGAACTGAGTCAAAAGGGTTGAGTCTGGGCCCTTAACTGTATAATAAATGGAAGTATACTAATTGCTGATTTTACACATAATGCTCCTAATATTGTAATTCAAATCTCCATTTGCTTTCTTGTTGCCTGTTTTGAAGTATAATCTGTTTTCCAAGATACTGGCATTAAGATAGTTATCCTCTATTTTCTACTGTTTCTTCAGAACTCGTTATTTGTCTCTATTTAAGTGTCTGTATACATCTTTGCTGAACTACATAATTGATGCCAGTCTAATTTTTTTCAATTTATCAAGCTCTTATTGTTATTCTTTTCCTAATATATGTTTAATGTTTCATTTCCCAAGCATTAAATAACTCATAAATTTGATTAGCATACTGCCTTCTTTTCAATTCTCCAGTCAAGCCTTTATTTGAATCCCGAGAATCCATAACTAGGATTTTCAAGGCCCAGTTCAAAACTCAGTAGCCCAACATGGCTTCAGACACTAATGATGTTCTACTTGGACTGAAATTTTTATTGATTGCACTTTTCTATGAGGCAACTTCACTAATCCCTGATCTTTACATACTTCTAAAGAGTGTTTCAGGTAATTACCAAAACCTCCTGAGGGTATAATCTTCTGTCAGATTGGCTAAAGGGAATTAGCTGAATAGTTGGATATAGTTGCAGGAACAATATGATGTAGTACTGCTCTGCTGTGCCTCCTTTGTTTCTATTCCTGCTCAAAGACCTAGAGAAAGACCATTATGGCTGCACTCCCTACTTCCCCATTCCCCACAGCATTGTGTCACTGGACTGTGGGCTTCCTTGCTAGCTGAGATTGAAAAGGCACCAGGGACCCAGGATGTCAGCAGAAGTCACTCTTCCATATTCCTTGTTATTCCCCAGCACTCTTTTAGGCATTGCAAGATGCCTAAAGATGCAGGCTCAGACTCAGAGATTTTTTGCTTCATACAAAAATCACTTCAGCAGATAACTGTGGTTCTGCACCCTTTTTCAGAAGGCCTCTGCTTTATACAACAGCATTTTTAGTACGCGGTGCATCCAGAGAGCACTGACTGCTTTCAGTCAGGAATGTTTTCATGGTGGATGAAAAGGAGGGCAATCCTCTGTGTCTCCTTCTTGGCCTCTTTTAGACAGTACAGGAACAAAGGAACTGTGTGGAGTTTCGAGGCTAATCTTGGGGCGTGTTTCCAGTGCTTACTTAGTGTATTTCTGCAGAGTAATCTTCCTGACAGTGAGAACATCTTCAAGCAGCCTTGGTTCCCAGAGTGCTCATTCCTTGCAGCTGGAGCTGTCAGGAGAGGAGCAGAGCTATTTCTGCTCTGGTTTCTGCCAAAGTTTTGCTGATAGTGGAAAGAGCTGCAGCTGCTAAAATGAGAGGTAATAACACGAATGGGTTTACTCTGTGACCTGCAGTGTGAGGGCCTTCTTTCATGTCTAAATCATGAAGATCAGATCAGACCATAATGTCTTATTGGACCAGGTATAGATAAGTTGAGTTGGTGCTCTCTTAGGTTTCAGGAGTTGGTTACATTTTGACACTGTCTTCAACACAGATTTCCCCTCCGTTCACAAATGCCAGGGAGACTCTACTGGTTCCTCTTGATAAAGCCTCAAAGTCTTTCCCTCTTCAAGCTATCACTTGTTAATAAAGTCTCTTACTAGAGTTACACAAGTTGATTTTTACATAAAACACTCTCTGCTTTGTCCTCTGCTCCTTCGCCCACAAATTATTTATTTGGATTTCTTTAAGGTTTTCTTCTTGCTAAGACCATTTTAAATACATCAGGATGAGTATATCCTGCAGTATGAGACAGAAAAAGAACACCAGAAATTGTCTTGGCTGCTAATTTTTTCTTTTTCTAAATCTCCAGCATGCCAATATAGGATTGACTTGTGAGGCAGAAGACTTAAGTGAGAAACATGCTGTGGAACTCAAGAGCTGCTGGAGGAAGAGAGAAGCTCAGCTTAGTTACAATACACTTTCTTCAGGTACATTTGTTGTTAAACTGAAGTGACAGGTAGTCAGGCTAGCATGTAAACAGGTTAGGCAGAAAGGGGCAAAAAGGCTAGAGAGGCTGTGTAAGAGCTATTCAAAATTGCTGCCTCTTTGAAGTAAAATAGCAACCAAGTAAAATCAGAAAAAATAAAAATGAGGTGGCATACGTGTGTGTGCTGTGTTTTCATTTTGTTTGTTTGTTGTTTTTTTTTTAGTCACCAGACATTCTACCAAAAAAGTTTGAGCTTATGGGCAAAATTATTTTTATAATAAACAGATGAATCAAAAAGTCTATGAGAAAGTCCATATAGCCCCAAAAAAGTAAAGACATTTTACCAGAAAGTTTGGCAAGCAACTAATAGGAGGATTTGAGAAAAATACAGTGGAGATCTTCACATGTGAAATCTGGGCTGGTCATTTTTGCAATATTACAGTGATGGCTCCAACAGTTTGATAATGCTGTTAAGGAAAAACGGAGAAATCAATATAGGCATTGTAAACAACTCTTTTGAGCTTGCAGTGGCACAAAGGTAAATTTTGATTTGCTGTACCCCTATAGTTCTTCTTGGCTATTTCCATGTTAGTGCTTTTACATTTTTGGAAGCTTTGTTTTACTGCACATAAGGACAGCAACAATTTGAGCATTAGCTAGTTATAGACTAAACTTCTTCTTCATCTCAGTGAGACTTTAGGGACCTGTCTCAGTAGAAAAAACTCAACCTAAACTGTTTTTAATATATTCTATTTCCCTGTTAACTTAATAATCACTTCTAACCACAACTTAGATTTTGTGAGTCTCTCTACTCTCTCTCCCCAGTAAGAAGCTGTATCAATAACTACTTTGTATTGATTACAGATATAAATCTTGGTATAATAGCTAGAAGTGTTGTCAAACTACTAGCACCACTGGAACATTTTGTAAATTATATAACTCTCAGGTAGGAGAGAGCGTTCTTACACACCTTTCTTAGAATATGCACAAAAAGACCATCAACATTATTTCAGATTTTGAGCTTAGAAAACAACTGGGGAGAGAAAGATCTTTACAGACCCACTTTCTGCCAACAGTATTGGAAAATTTATATTTTCCATTGCTCACATAAGTTTTCTATTAATTTTATTGGAAGAAGTGACCTGGTTCTTTCATCAATAATATAAGAAGTCCCTACAGATGAAAAGAACTAAGTAAGCATTTTCTGCCATCTTTGTACATGCCATAGGAATGCTCATGGGTTAAATTGAGGGAGAATATTAATCAGTTAAATGTTGGTAGCATAATTAAGAAACATTTTTACTTACATCTCTAATTCATTATGGACCAACTTAGACCTTTCTGCAAAAATAACAGTAAAATTTGGAGGTTTTTTAATATATATATCTAGCCAACATCTTGAACAGAATGCTTTCTTGATCTATTTTATTTTTTCTCAGAAAATATTTTTTTCCAGCTTCCTGTGTGCTACAATGAAATATGCTTACTGGAAATTTTCCTAGGGGAAAAAAAATCACTCTCCTAATATTTGCAAGAAACAAGCATATAAAATGAATATAACCTCGTTGGAGCAAACTTCCACCGGAAACCATTTATGTCCACCATATTTTGTGGCAGAATCACTTTTTTTAGATTATATTGATATTAAGAGATACATTGTTTTAATATTCTAACCTTGAGCCCATTGAGGCAATTATTATGCAGTTGAATCCAGGAAATAATGACACCACCAGGACACTGGGTGGCCTTTATGGCCCTGACTGGCTTCACCTGGGAGTTCCACCCACACCTACCACCCCAGAGTTCCAGTTAAGCCCAGGCTTGGGACCTTCTCCTTTCCTAGGCTGTGTTACAGCAGTGTTAGTGTTTGTTTTTCCCTCTGGCTGTATGCTCTAAGTAGCTTCTCACCTGGATAGAGCCTTTAAACCTCTGCTTTAGCCGTGTCTCCAGATTCTGTTTTGGTAAATTTTTGTCTCTGGCTTAATAACCTTTTGTTCTTGCCTAGACCTCGGCCACAGTTCCTTTTGAAATGCCTGGGGCTGTCAGTGGCATTTTCTTCCATTGTCTGTGCCAGCCCACCTGGCTCAGGTATTGGGGTATGCACTCTGTTAGTAGGGCCTTGCCATAACCAGTCATCTTCCCCTCAGGAACAGCCTGTCCTTGCTGCTGCCCCAGAGACACCAATTATCTGACTGGAGCTCGAGGAAAAATGGTCATACTGGCATTCAGAAAAAAATAGCAGAGTTTTGGAGAGTAGGAGCTTATCAAATAAGTTCATCAAACAAATCTGTGCCCCACTAAATCTTCTGGGTTTCTTAGTTCAAGGGGAATAGCTTATATAGATACAAATCAAAAGACCATTTTTGCTTTTTAACTAACAAATTGCATGTTCTAAAACAATGTTTACAGCTTAAGAGACAGAGACATTTAAATTTTTTCAGTTACCATTGGGTTTATCCTCATCATCCAGTCTGGGTCAGGGTAATAAAGTCAATTCTGTGAGTGGAATCTGATGCAAAGTATTTGTTTGACTAAAAACATAATGCTTTTAAGATTTGTGACCAGCAGCTTTAACTCGTGGGCATAGATTTGTACTTTATAACAGGAATTTCAGCATGACATGAGCAAAGGAAAATTGAATTCTCTGTCTGCATGTGATGCACCCCAGTGGGAGACCCGTCTGCATATGTCCAGGGTAGAATTTGGCTATAAAACTACCCCAAAACATTGTCCAGCAACTACACGGATACGTTCTTTTACTACGTTGCAGTTCATCCCTCAATGGTGCATGAGTACTCCACAGTACAACAGGAATATAGAAGCATTGAATTTCTCTCCTTTGTGACTGATTTTACTTGTGTTGTATTCCTGTTCAGTGGCTAGTGGACTTGCATTGGAGATATAAAATCAGTAATAAATTTGCAGTCTTGTAAAAACAGTTCCGACGACTAAATATTCTTGTTTGAGTTTGATCAATTAAAAAAATAGATCTGTCAACCCTACTTGAACCATATCCCACTGGACTCTAATCTACCCAATCAAGTCTGAAACAGACTATTTAGGAATTATTGAATAGAACAAAACTGAAAAAAGGATGAGGGATTAATATGGTCACAACAAAACTACTTATTTCAAGACCCAAATTTACAAAGGCTTACCTGTAAATTCAATTTTGGCCCAGTGAATAGCGTTATCAAATTCAACTAAATGCACCAAAACTTGAAGAGCTAAGCATGTAATGTATCTTTGCAGGATCAGGACTTCAGGCGACAATTCTGCATTTCAAAATAGCATATGAACTCTCTTTTAAAAAGTCGTAGTAATAATAAAATATTGAGTTTCAATAGAAGACTGTCAAACCCTCATTTCTCCCTCTCAGTCTTGGCATTAAGAGACTCCAACGCTACACTTCAGTCTGAAAAACAAAAAACATATTTTTAAAGTGGAGCTGACCCATGAAATCTGTTCTGAGACCTCCAACGAAAAATAACAATTTTAGAATGCTCAAATTTTGTGCACTGAAATTTTCATTTCAGCTGAACTTTCATAGCTCACATCTAAGAAGTCACCTGCAGATCTGAAAAAGAAAGAAAAATAAGAAATGACTGTAAGAAACTAATCAAAAGAAATTAAATTATTTTACTGAAAGAAGGCAGTAAGCAAAGGGCAGAACTGGGATGAGAAATGTTTCTCAGTACAACAGATTGCATTTCAATTTGAAATGAGAATACTTTTTGTTTTCAGTTGGTACTTTCTTATTTGCTTCATGAATCTTGCTCAGAATTTTATTGTTTTAGAAATGAATATATTTTTATTTACACAGTCTCTAATATTGGTAACTTCATATTTATATGTATATTAGACAAGAAATACCCCTAAAAAAAAAGTAAAGATCAACTGGCATGCCCCAGTAGGACCTAAAACCCCTAGTTTTAGGATATCCCTCGTAGGATATTTCAGTAAATTGAGATTTTAGTAAATAAGCTGTTCTGGACAATAGTAGAATCATTTAAGTATTCCCTTCTAAGATTTCTAAGTGCACTCATGTATCCTGAAAAAAAAGTGTGCTTCTCCTATGAACAGTTTTCTCTCTGACACCATGGTTCCTCTAATTTTGAATTAGTTCCTCTGTTTTCAGAATGTAAATTATACTAAAATATAGCAAATGTTGCTAAATTATATTCAATTTCAGAATGGAATTATAGTTAAGATTTTGGATGGGATACATCACTGAAAAATAAATCAGTTTATTATCCTTTTGTTGCTGTTCATGAAATATGATGTGCCTATTAAATATTTAACCATTAATAATGTGTACTGAAGGAGCAACATAAAACCAAAAATCTGCAGTAATACACTTCACATCAAGTGATATGAGATGAGAAGCTCATGTAGTCTTTAATCAGAAATATTATATTTATTATTGTTTCCAAATGTCCTGAGAATGTTGTAATTTAATGGTTAGAACATGTTCAAAGCTGGCCTAAGCATATCCTGAAACAGAAATGAGAAGCCTAAATTACATTCTGTGATATATTTCTGCTGGAAATAATGAAGATGTTTTTGTCTGCCTTGCAGGCACTTAAATGTATGAGAACCCGAATCAAAATATTCTTAGTACACACTAGCATTATCTAAAATAAATCATATTATTGGTTGTATGTCTAGGGAAAGTGTGGTTTTAAATAGCTAAAGAGAAAAATGTATTCTTTAAGTTCAAAATGCTGAGGTGCAGTATAACAGAACTTTGTTGCTCAAGAGCCCTTCCTACTAACCTTACTTATGATTAAAGTTGACAGTTGATTTTTTTTTTCCTTCAAATCCTATTAAATCTTTTTTCTCCCTGAAAGAGCAAATTTTCCAGGAAGCTTAGAAAAGAGTCTGTTTCTGCATTGTATTACTGTTATTTACAAATTTTACAAAGTCTATTTTGAAGGAAACTCCAAAGGAAACCTTTTTAACACAAAATGATATGAGTTGTACTGAAACTATGCCTCTGTTCCTCATCATCCATCTTCTTTCATTAAAAAGTTTGGCCTGCTACAAAAATTACATATGAAAAATTATAAAAATTGTAGTTCCATCGCGTTAGAAAGCTCTCTCTGAAAAAGCATTATATTTATCCTTTTTCTTTTAAAATGCCCTTTTTTTGCCAAAGGAAGGGAAAGTTCAGCAACAACATGGAGTTCCTCCAATATGTAACAGAAATACTGGGGAGAGAACATCACTAAGAATTTACAGTAACATAGACCTTAGTAAAAAGGTCTCTTGCCATAGCCTGCTATTTCTATAAAAGCTTGGCAATGTACCTTCTTAATGGAATTATGAAAAATATGTACTTTACAAAGATCCAGGCTCATTGGACAAACAATTCAACACATATGATTACATTTCAGTAAGGCACAAAAGTGCCATTATCAGTAGCTCGATATTTTGCCCATTTCTACACCCATAGACACCTTAAACACAAGTTATTTTGTCTGGTCAAGTGTGGTCAGCGTGAGTCAATGCCATCTGATCTGGAAATCTTACTTGGCAATTTGTACTGAAATCTGTGTTCTGTTCCAGGACCAGCACTCTTTAGATTGGTGACCAAAGAAGAAAATTTACACAAGTTTTCTTTATCAAGGAAGAAAGGAAATGTGAAATGGAAGCATCTGTGGACTAGAACTCAAAAGAAAAGTATGAAAGCAAAGTGTGTTTGAAGAATAAGATGCAGGTCTAAATTACAACTTGAAGAATTAACCCAAAAGACTTTAGTGTGCTTGTTTAGGATTTCTCACTGGGTTAACTACCTTTATTTTTTTATTTTTTTGAGCCAGCTGTCTCTTAAAGATATTACACCATGTCTTAAAGATAGAGGCTCTCTTTTCTGATGTTTTATCTCCATTTTCTGTGCTTTTCTGACTACCACTGATGGGCTGCTTGGCTGATGATTACAGATCCATTACTCATTGTTGGTCACGTTTTCCTGTGGAACCACTCTTCACCAGACTACTGTCACTTCAGCTGAAGGCTTTAACTGCATTTGCTTTTCCAAAGAAGATAGCAAAAAGCATGACTGAGATTAATCTTACGTGTTTATGAACCTTCCTGGTCTTAGAATATTAGAAAAAAATTCTCAGAGGAGGATAAGAATACTAGAGAAGGACAAATGAAGAACAAAGGCAGAAGCAATCATAAAGCAATATGCATTTGTCAGGCTTTCCTGCTAAGTTACTCTAAATAAATGTCCCATATTACATCTCATTTTGTACTTTATCTCTACTTCCAATTGCATCTTGAATGAAACAGTTTTTCTGCAGGTTCTTGGGGATCAGACATTAATGATTAATCTCCATCTCTCCACTCCCCATGGCCCCCCTTTTTTTTTCTTGAAACCAAGTGCAAAATAAAGCTTTGTGCTCAGTAGAAATAGATATAAATGAAAACACCATGTTATTGTAATGTCAAGCATCCAGGAGGAAGGTCAATGATAGGAGGCACTTTGACATGAGAGGGGATTATTCTGCCTCTTCGCAAACACTTTGATACCAGAGAATATCCATAAGTAAAATGCAAATTCCTGACTGTAGATATTGATGTGAATTCAAATATCTACTGACATAAGCAATAAAATGATATTTTGGGTATACACTGCATTTATTTTTGTGTTCAGGTCAGTTTTTTGTGGGTGAGTTGCAGAGTTAACTGTTGAAATTAATGATAAAAATTGTTTCAATTCATAAATATACCAGAGAAAGTGTGGTGTTCTTTGGGGGCTTTCTGCAATCAGAGAGAAAGACAGCAATTTGCTCAATTATGCACCTTATTCTAACATTGGCTATTGATGTACTCTGTGCTGGGGGAAAGGAATTTAGGTTCTCAATGGGCTTCCTAGCTGGAAATGTCTGTCAGCAGGGATATCTGTGCTTCACCAGACAAGGTCTTATACACCTGGTTTTCATTTCCTGCCTGATGGTGACCCCCATGAATAAACAACGTGGCACAAAGGAGCAGAAGCAGCGGGATTGAATTTGCTTCCTTGAAGATCTAGTAAGGAAAATGAGGAAACCACATGTAAATCCTATGTGATAATATAACAGACATCATAATGATACACTGGAAAATCACTCACCTTCCTCTTTCTTATACAGCTTTATGCCTTCCCCTGGGAGGCCACACCAGGAGGAACATCACACTTTTGAAATCTAGACTGTATTTAATGTAAGTCAAATTATGGCTTATATCCTATCTTTATCTGTCTGTCTATAAGATCATTATTGTGAAACAAAATTCTCCCAGCATTTCATACAGCACATCCTACCTTTGATTGATTTACTGGCAAAAGTAACAGTTGCTGAACTCAGTCTAGATCATTACAATCAGAGGCTGACTCTCCACAAAAGCACTAAAAAGGGCACTTTTTAAGCTTACAATAATAGAAGAAAAATCTTAACAGATCTGAATGAGGCTGTTTTGTTCCTTCTCCTCTCTTCTTCCCTATTTTGTACAGAGAGGCCTTAACACATCACAAGAGCTCATGTGTAGGTAATGGTAATAGAAATAAATAAGGGTTAGGCTGGACATCAGAGCTGACAGAACATGCAAGAATTCCAGCAATTGCTCGACATGTACAATATATCAAAAGAGAGGCGAATTGAGGTGGTCTTTATCATACATAATTTTCATAACTCCTTTTTTTCCACATTGAGAAAAGATAGAAGGTAGAAAATCCTAATAGTTTTTCCTATTATAAAAATCACAGGCAGCCCTCTGGTGATGTAAGTCTCTAAAATAGTTATAATTATTGATAATTAAAATAATTTGCTAGTAATCTGCCTGTCAATTTCTAACAGTCAGGAATTGATTACTTCCTATAAAAAAAAGTTATAGTTGCTTTATTTTTTCCTTTTTGTGTGCCATTTTGAAATAATTAGGAAGTATAAATTAAAACCAATATCATCATAAATATTAAAGTAAAACCGTTTCAAAGATCAACAATATCATGTCACCAAGCTGAGTGGTAAAGGTATTTCTTAAGGAAAAAATCTCCCACCAGAAACCTGGGAATATCCTGATCTTAGTTCTTACTCACCTCTGGCTGTCCAATATTAATTTCCATTTGTATTTTCCTCCGTGCTTGAACGGTGGTGCTGCATTTTATTAAATTTTTACCTTTTTTTTGTTTTTAAAAAATGTATTACTTATGGGGAGGCATTACAGTCTTTCTGTAAGCAGTTTTCAATGTGACCTTTAACTTTACTAACTTTATATGACTAAATCAAACTATAAAAGCATTCTTTTTTAGTAATACCTCAAGACATGAAAAATACCTTGTAAGGTAAGGTAAGACTCAGACGTAGTCATCCTAATGAGTCATCATTTGCTAAGTGGAGTCATAAAAGGTGAGGAGGCATCTCAAAGAAACTACAAACTGTTGATTTTAACAGTTTATTTGGGAATTATTATTCTAAAATCAGAATATCCATCACTTCCAGGGTTTTGTTGTCCAGGTTAGATGGGGCTCTGAGCAACCTGTTCTTGTGGATGGTGTCCCTGGCCATGGCAGGGTTGTTTGAACTCAATGGTCTTTAAACCATTCTGTGATTCAATGATTTAATGATACTGATTCTTTTTCACACTGTCAGGTGTGTCATGTCATGTCATGTCAAACCTTGATCCTTGGTGATTTGCTGTTTACAAATGATGTGTTAAATTTCAAACACTGTCTGAATTTAAACTGAAAAGGTGGGAAACAATCTCCAAGACAAATTCAAGCCCCCATTACCTAAACTTTAAACTGAGTTCTGCAGAATGGATTTCTGAAGGTGGTCAATGATCAAAAAATTGGGGAAGCACTGCTTAAAGCTGCTATGGAAGATGCCACCTGTGCCAATTTGTGCTTTAATTGACAGAAATTTAGTGTTTACTGAAGTAACATTGAGATGTACTACTGTCCTCTGATACTGCAAAACTACTTCAGGAAACATTTTTACTCTGATTTTGAATGCCTGTGTCAAAACACAATCATCCAAATGCAAATGACATTGCAATTGCTGGATTTCAATGATGGCCCTGACAGGAAAAGCGGGGTAAGATTGTGGATCCATATATTCATTTATTACTCTTTCTCAGAATATTCTCCAACATCAAGCAGTCCTTGATCAAGAACTTCCTGAGCAAGAAGTGTTTTGATTTTTTTTATTTAATGGCTATGTAAAGAAGGCTTTACATATGTCTATATGAATATGAAGACACATTAAATGTAAAGCGAGATTTAAAAGCTTGTACCATTTTATAAATGCTTTGAAGCCACAGCTGTGTGCATCTAAATCTCAGACAACATCTTTAATAGTCTAATTAATGACAGAGACGAGTGGGGCAATTACAAAATAGAACTCCAATTTAGAGAGAATCACAGCCTCTTTGCCAGGTTCTCTATCAAAGGTGGTTTTTTTCCTCCTTTTTCACTGAAACAGAATCAATCCTCAACCCAAGAGATTGTACTGAGGCAGGTGCCTGCAGATTTATACCATCCATCCCCATAATTTCTCTGAATCAACCTCATTGTGTGTGCCACCTTAGAAGCTCTTTCAAAATGTGTTCAATTTATGTATTGTTATTCACCCTGATGGGATATAAACCATTTTCCAAGTTACCTTATCTTTGGTTTTTTGTGTTTTTTTTTTTTTTTTTTTTCCCCAGAAACACAGCTGGCTCTGGAGATGTAAAACAGTTCTTTTGACAGCTGGTAATAGGACTTGGACAAGAAGTACGAACTGTGTTCAGTCTACATTAAGAAGAATAAGCACTAGGATGTCAATTTGGTTAAGTTATTTGGACTAATATACTACTAATAAGCACAATGCTTTGAATTTTGGGGGGAGCAGGTGAATAGTAGCACTTATTTACAAATACTTTCTAGATATACTTCTGCAGAAAAGACTAGCTGACATTCTCTACCAGTCAACTTTTAGTACAAAGGAAGATACTAAAGTCATACTTGGATCATCTTTGCTGGCTTGAGTAAAATTTTAAGAAGAGAATAAATTTGATTTGTTTTCAATTTAGAAAAAACCCACAAACTATTCATCAAAATAAAGTATTCAAACTGGAATTGATAAAGGCAAATTTTTATATGTGAGAAATGCATTTTTATTATTATGGTTCTTTGTTGACATCTGGTAAGACTGTTTAAGAAATGCTGGTTGCAGTAAAAAATGTGGAATCTAAACTATACTGATGGACTACTTCACTGAAAATACACTTGGAGAAAAAAAATGTAATGTTATAAACTTTAAATTGGTCAAGGAATACTTTTAGGGATTTTATCTAAAATAGAAACAGTTGAAGTTCAATAGCTGATTTTTAAATTCCTGTGAGAACTCAAAATAAAAGCATTATTCTGAAGTCACTACATTGACTTAATCTTTCTACTACATGTATTATAATTTTAATATATAATATTATACCTGGAATATATTGTATATATAAATACATATAATTAATATCACCAACATTAAATATTCTGATTAAAATATTTATATGTACTTAAGTAAAATTATTTTGTGATACGTGTTTTACATTACTACCTTTTGAGGACAAATTAGTACAAAATCATATAAAAATCAGCAGGATAGAAAGCTGCACATTTAATGTGTCTCATTGGAAATCTTCCTGCTAACAGACTGTGGCTTGATGTAGGATCTAAATGGTGCAGGTGGGATTTTTTTTTTGAGTAGACTTGGCTTTCCCCCACTTTCCAGTGAATTGTGATAACATTCTAGGTACTTGCTCTGTGTCTACCATATCAGTTTCCTGCTCATGTCTCATTTCTGCAGGCTGGTAGCAGAAGCACTACACAGTGTTTGCCTACCACTGGTTTTCCATGGTGAAAACTCAAGGAGGAAAAGCAAGGATCAGTTTGTACATAACAGATCTATTTACAGTGGACTGGTGAATCCCCATTTTTCTTGCCTCTGTCAGAGAAAGAAAGCTGTTTAAGGGGGTGTGCTGGCACATCTGACTTTGAGGTTCAGTTCCTGTCAAGGTGTTGGGAACAGTGTCCAAAAAACTCAACCATGCCAGTTTGTACTACTTGAATCTCCCTGAAAACTTAAGGTTTTAATGTGTATGTAAGGGAAACTTTTACACAAATTAAAAAAAAATAAGAATTTCATGCATAAAAAAACTTGAGAATTAATTTCCATACAACGTCCCACTGAGCAATGTGTCATTACTGAATCCTCATAAAGATACATGCTGAGCTATTTACAGGATGAACCAAAGTAATTAGCTCTATCTGTTGTAATTAGGAGTCAGTCAGTATGTCATCTGAGATAATTATGTTGCAATACAGATAATTTTCCTGAACAGTAGATATTGCATGGAATTATTTGTCTACTAGTATGATGATACCTCTCCAGGTAAAAAATTTTAGTGATGGCTGAGAGAATAAGATATTGCAAAAACTGATAAAAACTTCATTAAATTGAGTTAATTTCAATATTCTTTCTATTATTCACATGATTGTAATAATTCTAACTTTATGTTTTTGTGGTTTTGTAACTGAAACACTGTTGTGGTATTTAAGAAAGAAGAAAATGAAAATTCATCTCTTTGTAGAACTTCACTGGAGTCAGCAGAAGTAGAACAAGCTTGACTTTTTCCAAATTTCTTTTTTCAAGTAAGTGACCCTTGATAAACTGTTTGTTGTAGTACTAGGGGACATGATTAAGGAAAAATCAATTTGAAAATGCAAATTGTTTGCATAGCAATACTTAATAGTTTTCATAGGTTCTTATTGAAGGACTAATTAAGTTTTTATATGTAATGTGACTTGATTAGATGTCTCATACACTAAAATATTTATTTGCATGAAAATCAGATAAATGGTTGTAGTGGGTTGACCCTGTCTGGGTGTCAGACACTCACCAGCCTCTCCATCACTCCCCTCCACAGCCAGACAGGTGAGAGAAGAAAATATAGCAGAGGGTCCATGGATTGAAATAAGGATGGAGAGAGATCGTTCACCAAATACCATCATGAACAAAACAGGCTCAAATTGCAGATATTAATTTAATTTATTGCTAACAAAATCAAAGCAGAATAAGAAGTAGTAAAAACAGAGGTTAAAAACATCTTTCCCCCACCTCTCCCTCCTTCCCAGCTCTACCTCCTACCTACTCCAGTGGTGCAGGGACATGGAAGGAGGGTTGTGGTCAGTTGATCACCCCTGTTTTCTCCCCTTGCTCAGGGAGACGACTCCTTCCCCTGCTCCAGCATGGGGTCCCTCCCATGGGAGATAGTTTTCCATGAACTTCTCCAGTGTGAGTCCCTCCCACAGGAAAGAGTCCTCTGCAAACTGGTGCCATATGATTTCATCTTCATGGCAGCAGCTCTCCATGAGCTGCTGCAATGTGGGTCACTCCTCCACGGGGCACAGTCCTTCAGGGACAGGCTGCTCCAGTGTGGGACCTCCATGGGGTCACAAGTCCTACCAGGAAACCTTCTCCAGTGTGGGCTTCTCCTTTCTCCATGGGTCTGCAGGTCCGGTCAGGAGGCTGTCCCAGCACAGATCTCCCACCAGATCACAGCCTCCTCCCAGGAATCCACCTGCTCCAGTGTGGGGCTCCACCAGGGGCTGCAGGTGGATCTCTGCATCCCCATGGACCTCCATGGGCTACAGGGGCACAGCTGCCTCACCATGGTCTGTACCACGAGCTGCAGAGGAATCTCAACTCTGGCACCCAAAGCACCTCCTGCCCTGCCTTCTCCATTGACCTGAGTGTCTGCAGAGCTTCTCCTCCCAAATGTTCTCACCCTGCTTTTCTCTGGCCACAGTTACAGCTGTACAACAACATATTTTTCTTCTTAAATCTGTTATCACAGAGGTGTTGCCACCATTTCAAATTGGCCCAGCCTTGATGAGCAGCACATTTACCTTGGAGCCACCATGGATTGACTCTGCTGGGCATCATGAGGACACTGTGAGCTGAAAGAAGTATTATCTGTTGAGAAATTTCTTATCTGTAGGCTCCTCTGTGGTCTTTGACTTAGGCTCTAATAACAGAGTTAATTATAGAAATAGTTCTGCTTTTATTTATCTGGATTGTCATGCCTCTGGCTGATTGTGGCAGCTGTATTTTGGAACATGGTTTATTTTCATGGAAGCTCTCCCTGGCTACTTTGATTTAGGAGTTCCTAGATCCAAAGCCGAAAGGCTTTTCTTCCTGCCAGTAGCCAGCACTTTAAATTAAACATTTCTGGGTTGATTTCCAGCTGGTGAATATGGACACCTGTGGCAGAATTCAACACTTAAAAATAACACAATTATTGCAGCAGCAGGGTGTTGCAGCCCAGCTGAATTAGTTACCTGCATGTGTGTGTGGCAAAAATGAGGCCCTTCTTACAGGGGGATTGAGGAAACTCAAGGTCTGGACAAGGAAATGCCAAGGTCTACAATGAATCTGTGAAGCACCAAGCTAAAAGTTATGTACCTTTGTGTACTTCTGGATGTTCAGTGATGAGATCTGCAATCAACTGCTTAGCAAGGAAGAAGGCAGCAATTGGCACCTCTTTTTTTTAATATTCAAGCAATGGCCAGTGTATGATGGCGCATAACAGGAGGTTCTGTTTCTGAAGTCGCCGCTGGCTAGGAAAGCATGAATCTTCATCCCAGCTTCTATATCCTAAGTAGGCAGCATAAGTATCAGACTGGCCCAAACAAGCAAGGTTGTCTTGTTTTAAGACAATTATATGGGTCAGAGACCACAAAATGAGCTACCTCCCCTTAACAACTCCCCTTTCACCAATAAAGACACAGTTGAGAGAAGACATAAGTGAAAAGAAAGCAGTTTACTAAAAAAAAAAAAAACAGCAACAACCAAGATAACAGTAATGAGAACCAGATAAAAAGGTGCTGAATCCCCTGGACTCCCTGGGAACAAAGGAAATGAGATATTGGTCTCTGTAGAAGCCAGATAAAAAATGGTGGAGAAGCCTTCTCCAAACTATGTGGTAGAGAGAGAGTTCAAAGGAAAAACACAGCAACCAAGCCTCCACAATTACAGAACCCTCTCTTCACCTAGAAAACAACAGGGACAAACCTGAAAACTTGGAGGAACTCTTTTTTGTCCAAAAAAGAAGAGTCAGTGCTGCTGGGCTGCCTGCTCCATGCTACCTGCCAGGGGCTCTCCTGGTGGCCACAATCCCATTGACAATGGTGGCTGGAGCTGGGACAACAGCTAAAAAACTTAGGGAGAGGAGTCTGACATCCCAGCATAGCTGTCCCAAGTGGCAGTAGTGAAAAGGTCCAAAGAAAACATCTTCCTCTAGTCCAGGAACAGGGTTGCTGTGGCAGCCAAAAAGGTATTATGAAATTCTCCAAAGGCCAAAAGAGAGCCTCTGCCTCTCACTGCCTGGGCTCAAAGAACCTGCCCCAGGCAGCCTTCTTGGCAGCCCACAGAGACTCTAAAGAGCCTTTGCCTCTGCTCTGAAGCCAGGAGGGAACAAAAAGAGGGCACTGTGTGAATGTTCCCTGCCTCTTAAATGGACTCCTGGCCACTTGGCATGAAAAACCCCAGATCTGCTTCCAGACCCTGGGTCTCTGGGACAGCAGTGATCTTGAGCAGGTTGGCACAGAGAAGATGTGGAAAACAACACACATTTTTTTATGGGTTATCTAGGACAAAATTTCTAAAGGCTGGAAAAAGCCAGACAAGATGATGTAAATCTCTCCCTTTTGGGTAGGGCTTTGAAAAGGAAAGATAAACTTTTCTTCTGACTCCATTTGTCTCTATGCATTTTTATCCAAGTTCAGCATAATTTTAAATGTCCTTCTCCTATACCTTGGATGACACTTCTCAATAAGAGAGCTTCGGATCCAAAACAAATGAGCTCTGGTTGCTGAAGGTTTCTCCATAAGCCTGTTATGAAATAAGGTGAGAAACTTTCTCCACTTTGTCAGTCTTGGTTTGAGAAAAAATTATTATTCTCTGCATCTTATGGGAAACGAGCATTTAGGTGTGTCTCTGCACAAGATTGCATTGCCACAAGGCTTTAAACCAGCCAAACTTGGAAAATTCTACAAAACAGAACCAAGGTCTAACAAACAATTTTTTATGTTGATGAACTCAGCCAGGAGTAGTAGCACATCAAAGAGGGTGTTGAGCACCTTATAGAAAGGTAATCCTGCCTCTAAGTAGAATTATTTCTGTAGCAGGAGAAAGTTTTTAAAAATCTATTCTATTAACAAAAAGGCATATATAGTGGGGAATTTTATCTGTGTCTTCTAGAAGGGGATTTTTGCAATGTGATGTTAATGGACACAGAGGCAGTCCTCATTTTAGCTTTTTAATGCACTTTTGTAAGACCATGGAGAAACCAAATAGTTTTTTAAACTAGATACAACAGGTTATAAATCACATAGTATCCTTATTATACTGTTTAGCTGATTGACTTTATGAATAAGCAGCTCTCAGTTTGGCCTAAAATAAAAGCTGATAGCTATTTTTTTAAAAAAAAGGTTTAAAAAAAGGTGGGGAGATTATACATAACTTATTGTTAGGTCTGATAGTTCCCAGTTACTCAACTATATCCTGTCAACCTGACAGGAACGTTTTTTGTGTTAACCTTCAATTTTCCTCTATGAACCCAGTGAGAAAGTCCAGTAAAATCACAGCCTACTAGAGAGCAGAGTAACCTTTATCACGTCATCTGTGCTTAAGCAGCCTCTAAGGAAACTTATTGACCTTGTCTGTATTTCTTTTGAGTTCAATTTGCAACAAAATAAACTCAAACTTGTTTAGGATCCTCATGAAGAACTGCACCACATACTGTTATTGTTTTCTTCCCATCACCTTCGAATGTGGCGCTTGATTCTGATTAATTGCCTCTCTTTTCTCTTTACCAGGTGCATTTTCCAGGTCTCATCTCCGATAACAGATGCCACTATCTGTGTTTTTTCAATTTTTTGTGATACTGAATTAACTATTTCTGCTCTAAACAACTCATACCCTAAACTGTAACTCAGAATTTAACGGAGCCTGTGCTGCACACATGAGTGAGGGGCTGGGCATATGGCCATAAAGGCTCCTTCAGGTCACTCCCTCTACAAACCACTTCTCACCCCATGGCAGTGGGATTAACTCAATGAAATAAGACAAAAATGCTGTATTGATACAAGCAGTGTATGGATCAAACGTATAAAAAACAGTGAAATCGTAGCTGCACTGGCATGATTCCAATCCTCATATATTCACACCACAAACATTTACAGTGTATGCATGGTGTTTTTGCTTCCACTTGTTTCCCTCAGCATTATGCTCAGAGCGGGTCTGAAATTATTTCCTGTCAAGTTTCCGTGTTTCTGGGAAAAAAAAGATCCAAATATTTATAAAATATGTAGTATTTATTTTCAATTACTGAACAATATTAATTAATCTGAATCTACAAAATATGCATAAAATTGAAAATTAATCTTCAGATATATGATCAAAATGCCAAGATTCCTTTTAACACAGAAATGTGAATTGGATAATGATGTGCCTTTATTAAAAAAAAGAATAAATCTGAGATTACAGATTACAATGGACACGCAGGGGAAAATACTCTGTATTCTACAAGCCCTATGTGTAGCATGTCCTGATGGGATTTTCCCTCTTATTTTCTCCTTTTCTTTGCTTAAATGAATGCAATGCATTACATTATTGAAAACAATCATGGTAAAAGATGCTATTTTTTCCCCCATTATTTGTGGTTTCATTTACTGTATCACTGGAACCAATTTCTCTATTAATGACTCCCAATCTCTTGACCTTGATGAAGTTATTGATTTTCAAAGGTTTTTTCAGGTGTCTAATCTTGTGGCACTAACAAACTTGTTAAACACGTTTTTCACTTTCATGAAATGTTAGGTAGTTTAAAAAGAAAAGTACTGATCCCCCAAATAATTATATTTCACACATACTCTGTCCTGAAAAGTTGAATTAGAAATACTTTGTTTATCGTTTTAACAACTTCTGGGCAAATCTACCCCGTTTAAACAGAAGTAGATTTCAGTTATTTTTTGTAAATGTGATGCCTGGAAATTGGCATGAAGTCTAAATCCAGGCTCAGTAACAAAAGACATTTTGTCATGGAAATTTAAAACAACACCTCAGTCCTTTGATATTCACCCCTCTAAACTTCTGCAAGGCTTGTATGCCCAATTCATTTTGACTCTTGGAAAATCACTAGGCTGTAACAATTAAACTAATGAAGCTAAACTAAAGCATCTTTCTCCCAGAGATGCCTTATCTATTAAGTGCTAGCAGAAGTATATCTAGTATATTCAGTCAGGTCAGTTGGGCCATGGTTTAAAAAGAGATTACAGAGATGCCATTTGATGAACAAATTGTTTGTTTCATTTGGGGTTTAGGTTTGTTTCTGTTTTGAATTTTTTTTGGCTGGGGAGGTATTGTTGGTTTATTGCTTGTGTTTTTTGGTTTTGTTTTGTTTTTGTTTTGTTGGTTTTTGGGGTTTTTTTTGGTTTGGTTTAGTTTGGGTTGGGTTGGGTGTTGTTTTTTTTAAAGCCCCTGTCACTGGAATTATTAATTGAAAATAGTGCTAGAAGTGGCTCTGTAATATTTCCACTTAGTGAAGAATCAAGATAACTTTATCAAGCTTTGTAAGAACAGGATTTGGCGAGAGTGGTTGGTTCAAATATAAGTTACTTGTTTCTTCTGGGAGAATGCTGAGAGCTTTTGAAATCCTGCCTGGTTAAAACCCAATTCTTTTTATTAAATTATTCCAAAAATGGAATGTATTCTCTAAGGGGATAACTAAGCATCATCACTGTCTCACCCGTGCTTACAGCATTTACCCCTATGTGTCCTCAAGGCTTATTTTAAACCTTTCTTCACTTCCCACATTTGTATTTAGTGTGGTGAGGCTACAAAAAATTATGAATGGAATTTACCCCATCCTGATGGTGATAAAAACTAGACACTTTTGTTTTTACACCTCTTTCCTACAGTATGTGTGTTTCTGTTCACACAGAGTAAGCTGTTTAAACTCTGTGGATGCTCTGGAAGGGCAAAAAGGTTGGATGCAGAGAGAAGATAATGGAGGGGATGGAGATAGTTGTATGGCACATCAGGAAATGCCAGATTTTCTGCAGAACATGGAAATGTGGCTGGAGGGTAGAATATCCCATCCCAGGAATCGTTTGTGACTTTACTTAAATTCTATGGTTAAATTTGTTGAAAATTCATCAGAAAAGAAATACCAAAAATTACTGCTTTAGCCAAGCTGCCACAACGATTCAGAAACATAAAAATTTTGGAAATGGGTCAGGGATCCAATATTCAAAGCATAAGTAGATTCCCTATGACTGAGCTGTCTTTTATGGACCTAAGTTGGATAGTGTGGAGGATGATGACTGGGAGTCACAGGTGGCTCTGTCCAGAGGAGACTTGGCATTTTTGGCTTGTAAAGAGATTTATGACATTAGTTACCTGAATGGATGCCCCTGCGAGGCTTTGCCATACTGTTGCCTAACACAGTTAAGCTGTACATTTTATGACTGAACATTTGGAGATTTGGTTTGGGGTTTTTTCCTGAAAAGCTGAAGAATTCCAGCAAGTCAAAAAAGAATATTTTTTTGCTCTAGAAGGAGTGATATCATTTTCCCTCAAAAGTGAAATCAAATTCTAACTCATTAGGAGTTAGATATCTCTGGAAGTTATGCAAATGTATTCCTCATCTACAACAGGGAACTTAGAGTATAAGACCAGACCTTGCAACTGCTTTCTCTCAAGAGTCTGAATCAAAAGCCTGGACACCAAAATTTGCATTTGATCTCCACAAATCAGAATTACATCTGTCTCCTACCTTTGCTAATTGTCAAAAGGGTAACTTACCTGAGGTCTGATGGGGTAAGATCTGAATTAGCTCAACTTCTGAATCTTCTTGATGTCTCTCCACTGCAGTTTGTCATTCCTGCATAGCTCTGATACCCCCTGAAAAAGATCAAAATTCAGTGGACCTTAGACAGTCATGAATCCACATATGACATTTTTCTCAACATAAAGTTCTGAAGAAAAATTCAAACCCAAAAATTTCTGACCAGAGAGAATAAAAAACATTAGAAATAATTAACCTACTTTATTTGTTTAAATCTAAGGGGTTTTTTAAGAAGAAAGGTATAGAAAATTCTGTTCTCCAATAGAATTAATAAATATTACAATAAGAAGAAAGTTGAGGCTGTTGGGAACAGAAATGAATAAAGAGGCCAACAGAAGGAGAAACATACAGACACTGAGGCGAAAGAATAAAGAAAAAAACTCCTAGGCACATTTTGGAGTAATTATATTTGTAACAGATATTTCCCAGCTATATTGCATGTTATATGACTGAGCAACTTTAACTTTGACTGCTGATCAGTGCAGTGGTATGTTCAGTTTTATTAAACATTTGGGGAACAGTCCTAAGTCAGATGCACTAGCATGAATAATGACATATAAAACCTGTTAATATATTAATTATTACAGTGCCTCAGACTGTGAAACTTTACATAGAGTTAATTATCACCATGTTAATGAGTAGTGTAATGATAAATACAGAGTGGGTAATTTCATTTGTTCAGTGCATTTGAGGAGTTAGATATTCATTACAGTGCTAAAATTAGGAGTGAATAACCTCAATTTTCTCACAGTTCCTAACATCCACACTATTACTGTTAGTGACTGCACTGCTCTGTGGATGCAAACAAGCTGTTCATTAACAGAAACTAGCTGTGTCTCTGTTCCATTCTGTTTTAAAGTGTCTGAGAATAGTGCCACTACTGTGTGTCATTTCTGTACACAGGAAGAATTTTTCTTTGTTTAAATATTAGAGAAAAACACCCAGAGTGGAGTCTTCACAGTTTCTTGACCCCCTTCAATCTTTGATGTTTACAAACCATCAGCTCTAAGAAAAAAATAGTAATCTGAATCTAGAAATGCCTTATATTCAGTAGCCATGGGACTGCTGTTCTAATTATTGTTTTCAGTACCCAAGATCCACTTTACAAAAATCACCTCCAGCAGATTACAGGTGATGGAACCTCAGCAATGAGAAGGTAAAGCAAAATTTCATGGCAACCCAAAGATAAATCCGACTCCATGTTCATACACTGACTGTTGAACTCCATGCTTGGTATTCACCAAGGCCAGACCAAGAGTTATGTGCCAGCAATCATGAGAGTCCCATTGAGAGCGAGCACCTTGAGTGTTATAAAGGAAGAGATAATTAGAAAAAAATAGATTTGTTCTTTGAAAATATCTTCATTTGTGACAGAGCTGGAGGTCTGGGATAAAAATCTGTCCACATCCAGGATAAGTGCTAGGGCCAGGCAATCCCTCATCATTTTCCCTGCAAGTGCAGCTCTCCCTGAGCTGCTTGCTCAGCCCTTGCTCATGTTCTCTGCTCCTTGCTTTCTCAGATTATTTAATTCCCATGCTTTTTACCTAGTTTCACAGCCACTGTTTTGTACATGTGTACTCTGTTTACTACATATCTAATTTTTGGTGATTGAATGCAAAAATAAATGCAGGGATGAATGTGCTGCACATAAGCTTCTCCTCAGAAAAGGCTTTTTCAGCATATCAGCTGCCTGCTCTCAATACACACTTTTATTGTTTGTTAATATACATTTATAAACTCTCATGTGTTTTCTCATTGGCTTACACATCAGCATTCTGCTCTGGGGAGCCTTTTGTGGAACTTTTTATGAATAACACTAACTTAGATGTTGTGTCTACTTTTACATATAACTCTGATTTGCTTATTGTTAGTAGGCAGACTCCAGCCCTTTGTGTATTTTATTGCTTAATTTTGTTTCACACCTGAGACATTTTGAGAGTCTTTAAAGCACGAATGTTCTGCATGATCCCCTCCCAGGATGACTTATTAAAATGAAAGTTTTCAGTCATAACCAGCATTTTAAGAGGTAGATTTTATTATAATTTCATTGCAGTCCTTTAAGTGGTCATGCAACTGGTAATCTGTAACTGCCAACAAGTCATTTCCTTCAATAGATTTGAGTTTATGGTATATAAAATCAAACACCATGTTTTGTTTTTTTTTCTGCCTGACTGATGTTCCCCATGCAGCTTGAATATGTCCACCTGCATGGTGGTACTTAATCCTGTTCGTGACAGCAACTGAAATATTTTATATATATGAGTTGAAAGGACTTTACCAAGAATATTTCAGAGTTCCTTTAAGAATAATGGAAAAAAGGAAGTCTAATAATGGCAGGGCCAGTGAGGACAATTTCTTTGTTTGAATGGTCTGAGCTTAATATGGACTTCAAGTAGCAAGAGGAAAATCCTGTGTGATGATACTAAACTGGGAGGAGCTGTTAACTCCCTCAAAGGCAGAAAGACCCTACAGAGAGACCCAAAGAGATTAGAGGACTGTGCAATCACCAGTCATATTGAGTTTAACAAAGACAAGTACTGGATTCTGCACCTGGGATGAGTCAGCCCTGGATGTACAGACTGGGGAATGAGAGGCTGGAAAACATCACTCTGGAAAGGGACCTGGGGATTTTGGTCAAAGACAAGTTGAACATGAGTCAGCAGTGCCCTGGCAGCCAGGAGGGCCAAGCGTGTCCTGGGGCCATCAGGCACAGCATCGCCAGCCAGGCAAGGGAGGGGATTGTCCTGCTCTGCTCTGCACTGGGGCAGCCTCACCTTAAATATTTTGTGCACTGCTGGGCACAAAAATACAAAAAAAAGATATTACGCCATTTGAAAAGATATTACAGCAACACTCAAAGAGCACTGAATGTGTAGGGTCTGGATGGGACATATGAGAAACATCTGGGGTCATGTGGCTTGTCCAGCCTGAAGAGGAGATTGAGGGGAAACCTTATAGCACTTTCCTTGTGAGGGGAAGTGGAAGATCAAGTCTTCTCTGATGACCAGTAACAGGACCCCAGGGAATGGCCTGGAGTTGTGTCAGGGGAGGTTTAGGTTGGATATAAGGAAAAGATTTTTCCCCTAGGGGGTGGCTGGGCACTGAACAGGCTCCCCAGGGCAGTGGTCACAGCACCAAACCAGACGGAGTTCAAGTGTTTGGACAATGCTGTCAGGCACATGATGTGAGTCTTGGGGTGTTCCAAGCAAGTTTAGGAGTTGAACTTCAGTGATCCTAACGAATGCCTTCCAACTCAGGATATTCTATGATTCCATGCTTACAGAGGATAGTTTAATCTGAACTGACAATCATAAAAGAAAGAAATCAATGGCACTACTTAAATATTGTCATCTGAGGTCACTTGCATTTCTAAAATTTAGGAAGTTATATATGCCTTCACCTTCAAAGTAGCAGAGAAAAACAGAGCAAGGAGCACTAAAGCTGACAATGGTTTTGTCAGATGACTGTTTACTGTGGAGCATTATCACCTGCTCCATGTGCCAGTCAAACTGCCTTTCAGCCCAGCTGTACTCAGTTGAGTTCTTCGGGAAAAGGTTGTAGCATTATATGAAAAGGGATATATACTATTTCCTCAAAGGTTATCAGGAGTAAACACCTGGCTGATTGTCTAAACTCAAGGATGGTGTTGCCTTGATATTAATACAATATTAATGAAATGATCACTTTCTATCCTTTGAGAAATAGTTTTACAACTTTACCTCTCTCATCTTTATATATATATTTATTGAAATATATATATTAAAATATACATCCAAAGAAGTTTTTCATATATCACTTAAATATATACCATAACTTTTTTTTAAAAACTGGGTTCTCATGTTGAGACAGGAGAGCTTAATGTTTAATGAGCAATTACCCTCTTTTTATGTGTTCTCTCCAGCACTGTGCTCAGTTTGCCATGTTCAGCCCTCTTTTGGTGGTCTGGATGAATAAAACATTCCCTGCTTTGGAGGACAATGTTAATGGATGTGTTTTATTACTGAACTAGCTTGAATACATTGGTAACTGTCAGAGTCAGTCATTCTTGTTTCTATAATTGGTAGCATGGCAGAACTCTGATGGAAGACATAAAGTTACTGAAAGTTTTGAAAAAGGAAGACAGAATAAAAAAAGTCCACACATGGTCTAACCACATAAATTTGCATTTTTTTGTGAGATGCACATAACCAGGACATTAATGGAAAGTATTTGGAAGAATGGACTCTACAACCAAAAAGCTGAGAAAGTAACTTTTTTCTAGAAATCATTGCTGTAATAGAGTTCACCTGTTGGGATAGAGAAGCTATCATATGTATGTGAGTTGAGTAATGGATGCTTTTCTGAAGCTTTCAGAGGGGGCTCCATAGTATTCAAAATTCAAAATACTGATCCACATTATCTGTATTCTGAACAGTACATAGGTGTGGCAATTTGAAATTACATCAGGCCCAACCACACTGTATTTTACTATAAGATTTTAAGGTGTGATGCAGATTGCCTTAATCAAATACAGCACTTTTCTGATGTTTTGCTTCCCATTTTTAATCACTATGACATTGTAAAGAAAGAGGAACTTAAAAGAATTCATAAAAAAAACCCAAAGAAGGTTTTGTTTCAGACAGGAATGAGGAAAAAACCTGTTCTGATAACATGAAGGAGGTATTGAAAATTTGTTACTTTGCAGTACACTATCAATGTGTGGAAGACTCTGAGAATTACTGCCAGGGAGCCTAACAGCTGAAATAGCTGTTAAAGAACAGTGACACTGCTAATGACTCAAGATATTACCCACCAGGAAGTAAATTCAGACAGGATCAGGTGCAGAAATGAGCCACAAGAAATGTTCAAGGAATGGAGATGATTTTGTTAGAGGAGTCCAAGAAAGCCGGGCTCGGGCAGCTGAGCCCAGCTCTGGCAGAGGAGATAAGTCAGTTCTCCAAGGATGCCTGTGGAAGGAAAGCAACAGAGAAGAAAAAAACCTAGTTCTGAACCACTTTACAATGTTGTTGTGAAACCAAAATTTTGCAAACCACCCATGAATGTAGCACAGCCGTAAATCAGAGAGGCTGTGAATTACTCAACCACTTTTGCTCTTTAGGGTTTCTATCACAAAGCAAGAGCAAGGAATGGGTCTAATCCTCCCAGCCAGTTCCTTCCTTCTGTGCATATTTGCTAGCATTTAGTAACTAAAATCCTGTCCCCTACCCTCCTTTTCTTTTTAGTATATTGACACCACTAAATGGCACAATGTGGGCAATTACACCATTTCTCCAGATTTACATTGCACTCCACAGCAGATAATAGGAATACAAAAGGGGTGGTTGTTCTGCTGCAATACCATCATTAAGTCATTGCAATCCTTAAAGGTCCAAGGAGGATCTACACTTCAGTGCATATATCATGAAACAAGGTGGTTTAGTCCAGAACTAGACTGAAGTTACAGGCATAATTCTAAAAACTGTCCCACAGTTTAAAAAAACACAGAGTAGATATAACATCCACATCAAACTGCCCCACTGCCTAGACTACCAAAGCACTAAGAAAGATAACTCGGTGCTTTTTACACCATTAGCCTCAACAATACATCTGCAGGATTTTTTTTTTTTATTAAAAGTAATATATTTCAGATGGGTATTCAGAAAACAGTTAAGGCTTTCATTATGTGTGTACAAGAAGCTGGGTCCTTTTGTCAACAGTGATAAGTCAAAACAGCTTACAGTGAAGCAGCGTGCTAACAACACAGAGCTGCACAAAAACAAATTGCTGCATGGAAATTGTAACACTTCATAAGCAAAAAATAATGGGACTATTTAGAAGAAAACCACTCAAATCCTGAATTGACAAGACAACATAAAGGGAAAAATAAAATGCTACTGAAGTAGGAGATATTGTGGAAAATGAAGCTGTGTTTCCTGGAGAAAGACTCTGTGTGTGGTGTGTGGTGTGTGGGTGTGGGTGTGGGTGTGGGTGTGCTCATCAATTACTGAGTGATAGAATTTTAAATGTCCATCACTGTGTCTTGCAAAATAAGCTAAATATATTACTTTGTTCTGAATTTTTGGACTTAGTGATCTTAGTACAGGGGAAAAATATTATGCAAGGGTTTCCATTCTCTTACAAAAAAGAATATGAAAACATCTATCACTTCCTGTGAAGACATTCTTAAACAATACTTGTTTATCAGAATATATCTCTGATGTTATTACTTATAAATTAAGCATTCATTGTTATTTTCCTTTATCTCTTTCATCCATGTATTCATCTCTTCTGCAACTACTTGGAGTGCAAGATCTTTGGGCCAAAAACTTGAGTTTCTTTATTAAAGTGTTGCCAAAGCCAGTAAGACTCCAATTCTGAAAATGTTGCACTGCACAAGACATACTTGTATCATTAAAGTTCTTCTACATTTAAGGTAACTCATGTCTCCATCAAGCCGTGGGCCTTAATCTAAAATGTATTATCATAAATATTATTTTCTTTCCAGCATCTCAGAACAACCATGAATTATTTTATCTTAGCTCTTCCCACATTTTTCCCTACAAATGATAGCCTCACCAACCAGCATTAGCATCTTACATGGAACGAAGCCAGTAACCTACATGTTTGGTAAAAGGAAAATTTGTTCTTCATCTTATTAAAGTAATTTAGTTTGGATCTACACCAGAATGAGTATGATCAGAATTTAGCCTGATATACTTATTTGTCAAGGGTATTGTACATTTGGGGACAGGCTATTACAATGCAAAACCAACACAGCCAATGCCATTTGGTTTACTTGGCATTTTCCCAGTTAGCATCGATTTTCATGCAGCAGTGGCCAGTTGAAATTGCTGATGCAAGAAGTGATAATTTTCTTGATGTGAGATGAATAGGACATGTTAAATTTAGCACTAAAGTAGAGAATTATTTAGTATCTGTTATGGAAGAAAAAGTTAAAATAAAATGAAAAAAAAAAAAAACAGGTAATGAAGAATTAACTTGTCAGAGCTGTAACTTCCTATGAATCATGAAAAGAGAACATGATCAATTAATATAAATTAATATCATGTGTCATGAGTAAATTAAGCAATAGAAAAATAATGTTTCTGTTAAGCTTACAAAATAATCTTTCTTTTCTGATGTCTTTGTCCAGGTGGGTTTTGTAGTCTTCTTAATTTGACAGTGCTTGTCCTGAATTTCAAGTCACGATTCAAACACGCTGATTGCCTGAGTAGTTTGTTGGTTTATCTCTAAGTTTGTCTATATAAAGCTGAAGGAATGAGAAATGACAGTTTCTGCAGGGAGATGTTGCTTTGCTCCCATCTTGCCCAACCATCATTTCATTTTTCCCTGGCACCACAGCTCTATTTTGCACATATTTTATGTCTCCCTTTAAACCATTCATCTCTAACCATACACAGTATGTCCTCTTAATTTAATTTTGTTTCTAATGCATGAGAGAGATCATTTGAGTTTCTATTTCCTACACTGGTATTTCTGGTCCTGCTGAGTGCTATTATATTAATGGCAACCCATGGTCCAGTGTGACAGCAAGATCCCTGGCAAACACGATAGAAGTCAGCACATGATTTACACTGCCTGCATCTTCTGCTCGTTGCAGGCACTCTGCAAAAGTCATCCATGCTGTGGGACTTGCTTCTCATTGCCCAGAACCTGCACTCTTTTCCCTAACTCTCAATGCCCAAAGCTTCTTATCAATAATATCTTTTCCTTCCTGAAATATTGAAATACAACCATCCTTGTTCAAACTACAGTGTAAGCCTAGGGGCTGCAGTAATTATAACTTTTATGGTTTTTTAATCCTATATGTGCTAATTTATCCATGTTAGTCCAAATGCATATTACAGAGCTGTACATAGCCAAACTGCTCACAGAGTATGAAACAAATACTTCTATACAAATAACCCATAAATAAGAAGTCCACAGTTATTTTCTAGCTCTTTTGTGGCAAGGAGGTGCAATTGTCTTCATTTTGAGGGTCTTCTGGATTGTTTTAAAAATCATCCAGTCAAAGCACCCCCTGACTTAGGAAAATTCAGGGTATAAACCAGGCAAGGCAGTTTGACATCAGATGGAAATGTATATTTGTCATCAATGAACACTTGGAGGTGCAGATGCTTCCCCCAGGGAAGTGGTCACAGCACCAAGCCTTACAGAGTTCAAGAGGCTTTTGGACAGCACCCTCAGGCACATGGAGTGGCTCCTGGGGTGACCTGTGCACAGCCAGCAGCTGGACTCGATGATCCTGATGGGTCCCTTCCAACTCAGCTTCTTCTGTCCTTCTGTGAAGGGATGTGAAACAGCCTTTTAAGCCAGACCCTTCCCCAAACTCTCGGTACTCAAAATAAAAGCAAATAGGAACCATATGACAGAATATTTCAAGCTGCTGTGTAATGATGGGGAAAGGTTCCTCCAGTGATCTACTGTTTAAAACTGAATTCTCCAGCTAATTTTCATAGATCAGATAAACGTTCTGTTCCTTGGCTTCCCCATCTGGAACAGCAGTGCATACCTTTCTCACTGGGGAACTATGCACTTTAATTAATCAACAATTGTAGATTGCTATATAGAGCGGAGCAAACAATCTGGAGCGAACAGTTTATTCCATGAATTCAGCCTGCTTGCAGAAAATCCTCGAGCAGATGGTGTTGCCATCAACTGCAGAGGAAAAGAGAGAAATATCACCCCAGTCTGACTATTTCTGCTTTGTTTTATTTCACTTACATAATCTTTAGCCCCAGGGAAATATTTCTCAAGGATGAGGAACATTTTCTTTACAACAGTCTAAGAGCTGCCTCCAAAAATCCAATGCCTGTGGGACCGCTGGAGCTCCCTCTGCACAATTCCCAAGGAGGTAGGTGGAGAGGCCTCCATATGCAGTTTGACTGATGGAAAACCATAGGGAACTGTTCCCACTTCAGGGAAGATTTTTACCATATCTGGAAAGCCTTTTTAACAATTTTGTCTTGGCTGTAGTCTTCTGATAATTGGATAGCCTTGTGTTGACATCAGGACCTAAAATGGATATTTTCAAGGATAACAGAAAGATAGCAATCCAGAATGCTTTTTACTTGGAAATATTAAAAATTCTATCATGCAGTTTAACAGTCATGCACCACAAAAGTTCATTGTTATTCAAGAGAACAGCTGTGTTTTGTTATTTTAGGATTTAACTTATTTCAAAGCATGGTTCCTCATTTTATTTTGCTATATTTTTTCATCTGTATTTCCTTGGAGACTAAATTAAGGTTTACATGAATTTTCAGAAAGATATTTTATAAAATACAATGTTGTGCTATCCACTGCAGAGCAACCAACATATCAAATAATGATTGTATATATGGATTATACCTTGAGCTGCAATTAATAGCCTTGCAAGGACCCCCTCACACAGCATTTGACAGCTAATGGTCAGTGTGATGATGTGGACTGTCACTCAATCTCTAGAAACACAGAGAAGGTAGACAAAATATTGGCTTAAAAGTAGATGTTATAAAGGATTTTGTTGCTGAGTCAGAACTTAGATGACTTTAATGTTCTGAGTCCCAATTGCTTTTCTGTATCTTTTTTTGTTTGTTTGTTTTTTTGTTTACAGTTTTTAGAAGTACCTAAAACCCACACAAGTCCTTATGCTTGCTATATGAAGCCTGGGACACTGCTGCTTTTGGGGCCTGGCTTTCTCTTCAGCAGCAAAGAACTCTAAATATCTGATCCTAAATCTTGTTTTAAAGTAAATCCTGAGCCTCTTTGCATGTCAGCTCCTGATAGTAAAGTAGAAATATCCTTTACTGTTCCTTCTTGAGTGGAAGTTACATTAGAGATCATGACATACTCAGTGCCTATGGTGATACAACGGGGATATAATTGAGATTAAGACTGAATATTCCTAAACAAATGGCAAAGCAAACATGCTTATTTGGATTGCAGATAGGAGAAGGAGTTAGTTAAGGACAGGTCAGTGAAAAATAAGACTAGGAAATGTGTTTGGACCTGAAGTTCTTCCTCACAAGCCATCTGTAAAGGAAAGGTTTCTGAGTAATAAACATAATTAACAATTATATGTGAAAGTAAATGGACATGTTGTTTCACAGATTGCTTAAAAATAAAAGCCTCATGGCCAAACACTGTTGTTTATTTAAAGAAAGCTTAATGAAGGTATATATGGTGTCTTTCCTGGTCAATGCCACGTGTCTTACTTGAGCTTTGTTTAGTGCAAGTAAAAAATAAAGTCTGATAATAATTTCACTTATAATAGTAAGATACCATGGGGCTGGGGTTTTTTAAAGTTAATTATATTTTTATATTGAAAATTATTCTATAGTAGGTAACAGCTTTCCAAATTGAGGCTCTCTTCTGCACAAATTCCCTTAATTCTGACAGACTATGAATCCATTGGGACTATGTTGTAGAAGGCTTTAAAATGTGCCTTGATGTGCCCCTTAGAACTCCTGATGAGTGCATTTGATCAGTCTAATTGAAGCAAAAGGAAACCTTTTTTCTTTATTGATTTTTGAAAGATTTAGCCTAACACCACTGTCTCTAGAAATAAAACAATACAGGAGATTAGGACATCTTTGGTTTTCTGCATAGTCATATTATACTAGTCAAAGCCAAAATTAACTCCTTATAGCCAGAGTCCACCATCTTTTCTTCATTTTGGCCAGGACAGGGTTAATTTTTTACAGTAGCTGGGAAAAGTTTCAGCATTTTCCCTCTCACACTGCTGGCAATGGTGGCAAGTGAACGAGACACAGAGGTGAAAGCTGATTTAACAGGAATCCCTACACAATATCCAATTGTTCATTCTTTTCGATGAGAAACAGAGAAAACAACCTTTAATTGAGCCTTCTAGCATGACCCATGGGCGATGAAGCTGTGCTCTCCTGAAGGAAAAGTCATGACTCTATCCTAGAGCTGACAGCAGTCATCAAGGAGATTTTTCACCAAGGTGCACTTTATTTTCTTTTCTTCTTCTTGAGCCTATTTTTTATCCCTGTTTTTCACCATAGAATTTGACAAGATATGCCTTTCATCTTAATTTAATCTTAAGCCATTATTTCTGCATTTCAAAAGATGCTCAGGGAAAAAAAAGTTCTGTATCATAATAGAAAAAGCTAGAAAGAAAAGTAATTGAGGTGTGCACCTGCTAATGAAGTGGTCCTTGTTTTAATTGCTAAATATAAAAATGCCAAATAGACAATGTCTCTTTATACATCTTAATTAAGATAATTATTCCTTGGATCCCAGATGTTGGGGAAAAAAAAAAAGGCTCAGAGCAAATTACTAGGTTTGAAAACATGAATAACATTTAAATTTTGTTTAAATCCATGATTTAGTCGTATTTACATAACTAAATTCAATTTTAGAAACCCAGCTGTTAGTCTTTGACCTTTTTAAAGTTAATGCTATTTTATGTAATAGGCCACAACTTCCCAAAGTGAGGCCCTTCTCTGCAGAAACTCCCTAGATTCTCACTGACTGTGAATCTGTTGAAATGGTTTCTTCTTGTGAACATTAATCACTTGAAAAGGCAAAATATTATTGTCTAAAAATTACAGGGATATTTTAAAATTTCAATATGCTTTTAAACTATGCTAGATTTGAGACTACAGATATAGAAGGCCTCACTTCACACACATTTTCAGGAATTGGAATCAGAACTTTGCAAGCAAATTTGGCAACTGGACTTTGCAAAAAATATTTGCCTACAGACTAGAAGTCATCTTTTTTTTTTTTCATTTTTGAATGTTGCCTTATGAAATAAAATGGAATATTCTTCTTTCAAATGAGAATTAATAAGGCTATATAAAACATCTATCTGTGAGTTCCTTCTGCATGCTTTTAACATTTCATGGATGCATAAATAAGAATGAAGAAAGCACATTTTGCAAGCTTGCTCCATGATGAGATTGTATGTCAAATGAGAAGACATTTAGTGCTTTGATGTTGAATGTAGTTTTGTCTGGATTTTATGAATCATGGTTTGGTTTTTGAATGACAGTTAAAAGGGCTGTGAAGGGAGAAGGGAAATGGGAGACAGAGAGTAATTTTCTCATGATTAGATTTTCAAACACCAGCATAAAAGCCCATGAAGAGTTATTGTTGTGGGAAACTATTTACCCTGGAAGTTTTGCAGTTGTAGGCATTCAGAAAGAAACAAGCTAAGAAAAAATCTTTAAAGCATGAATAAATTCGGTAGGGAAAAAAATATTTATCAGCAATCTACTTTATCCTGAGATTTGAAGGAAAAGGAGCTATTGTTCAAACAATGCCCAGAAATTTTGCTGGAATTTCAGTTCTGCTCACTTTGATAAACATTTCCTAGTCCTCAGTGTGGCAATAGCTCAGTTTCTCAGGCAGGGTAATCAGGCTCAGTTTCACTAACATACAGTGCTAGAACTTTAAATAAAAGGAGATGACAGAATATATTCTGACAGATTTCAGTGTGCTTATCAGGAGGAAACAAAAGCATATCTACGTTGCTAACAGGCAACTGGTGTGTGGCACTGGTGTTGCCAAGGAATTCCTGCTGGCATTATGCTTTCTGTAAGGGACTTTATTATTTAAAGATGTATCAGAGAAGAAAAATCTTATCCCTGAAGGGAAGTAGGACTTTGCCTTCTGTCTCACCAGGGCTGCTTGGGAGGATGCCAGACTGTCCTTTTCCATGACAAAGAGGGAAAAGTCCATTATAGCCTAAAAAACCACCTAAAACAGTCAAGTTTACTCTTTTCTTAGATGTGTTTGTCTTACTCAAGAAGATTAACACAGCACAAGTGTGTTTTCTTCATAAATAGTGTCTTTCAAGTACCCAGTCCAATTTAAACTTTGATTGTTTCTTTTTACTTCTGTTGCTTGTAGCTGAAAAGATAAATACAGTCAGGCAGTACCCAAACAAGTGTCAAGCCCATATTGAAGAGTGTGTTGAGTGCTACTCTCAGAACATCATTAAAAACTCCCTTCTTTATAAATTGCCTCAGTTTATTTTCTGAGAAAATAATAGCTGTAAGAAAGGAAGTGGTATGGAAACCAACGTTAGCAGAACCATACTCTCATTATTATCTGATACATAGATGCTCTCACAATAACAACAGTTCACCTCTGTGTTTAGCTCCATCCATTTTATATTAATAGGGTTTGCACAGATGCTATTTGCACATAGGAAGGCGAGCAAGTTTTACTTCTCTTTCTAGCCACTCCCATAGAGCTAAACATATTGTGTGTGGAAAGACAGTGATTATTTAGATTCATGGCTGTGCTACAAAAATGCATGAATCTCAAAGTCTTCCAAAATCCCCATCTGCTGAGACCTTGAAGCAAATACACAGCAAGGGACTTTCAGGCACTTATAAAAAATACATTTAGAAGGTCCATGTTACATTGCAAGGATCAGTAGCATGCACTAAACATCATTAGCCTACATGAAGAATGGAAAGCAACCATAGAAAGTAACAGAATTCATAAACGTAGATATAGGAGGGTCCAGTTAATTTTTAGTTGGGAAGAAAAGAGTGCATATTAGAGAAATGATGTTAAAAACAACAAAATTAACACCAAAGTCATGTCTCAAGCAACTTCCATTTGTAAGTTGGGTTTTTTTTGTTATTTTCTGATATTTCTTGCTAAATAGTAATTTATGTCCCACACATAAATTACACTTCTCTCTCTCTGGACTACATACGCTTAAAACTGTTCTCTATTGTATTATTTCTCATATAAATGTTTAAAAATTCTGGTTTTTGTCTGTGGCTTCTGTGCCAATTTCCAGGTGTCAGTTAAGCCAACACAAGCTCTGTTACACTTTAGTTGTAAGGAGGTGTAGCAGAAGCATGATCTGTCTTACTGGTTAGCACCATCCTTTCCATACTTCTCCTCACAAGGAATTCTCCTTCACTTCCATCCTTGGGCTAACCTGGAAACTCAATGCAATACTTTTAAAAGAGGAGCAAATAAAATGCTGCCTTTGGCAGATTACAATTGTGCCTTGCATAGTTCTGATGTGGGTAACAGACAATACAAATTCCATGCTTTTACTGGCAATTTATGGCCTTGCAGTGAATCACAGTGAACACTAAGAGAGAAGAAATCTGAAGACTCTTTCCAACAATTTCTTAGCAGAAGCCCATGTGTAGCATCACAGCCAGCTCTAATAGGCTCAGTTTAAAACAGAAATATTTTTGCATTACTGGCTGGAACATGTTTGTCTCTTGCCAGGTGTAATGATGGAAGTCCTGTCTTCCTGGTTCCTCCATTTCAGTGCCTTTAAAAAAGCTTACACTCACCAAATAAATAAATAAATAAATTGAAATCCTCAAAGAGGTCTTGTACAGATTGAGAGACAGATGCATTAATGTTTTGTTAAGAAGTAAATGAAACTAATGTATACCTGATTGCTAGCAGCACACTGGGAAATTGAAATGAGTGATGTGCACAGAGGTGAGAGGCTGATGGTACAAACAGCAAAATTGCAGGGAGATTAAGCAGTTTGTGTATCAGTGAGCACTGAATATCTGAAAGGCTGCACAGAGATTAGGACCACATAGTGAAGTGGCATAAAGGGGGCAGCAATAAGGCCAGCAAAGGTACCTCAGGATAAACTCTGGCCCTGCCTCCAGTTGCACATAGCAAAAGTATGCTGATTTCCCCTCCAGTACAAGGATGGTATCTCTGTGAGGACCAGTAAATGTGCTCATGAGGAACATTTAGAGTTTGCTTATTCAGTCAGTTACAAACGACATTCTGTCTCTTGCTGGCACAGGCGTTTATGTGAGCCACACAAATTAATCACCTTAATGGCTAGGGATGCCAATTGACTTTTGGACCAAACCCCAAAGAAGTCAAAACCACATCCACTGAAGTAAAAGCCAAAATTGCCATTGATTTCAATAGTGACAGGTGTCTCTCCTAGCAGGCATCTCTGTGCTGCAGTAGGATCACGCTGAGCTGCTTGCACCAAGGAAAATGTCTCCTTATGTCCTCCACTCCCTTTGCACCGAGGTGAAGGATGGTAGAAAATCCATCACTTGATTAATAAAGGAGCTTATACAGTACAGACTCCAAAAACTAAAGCCAGATAACAAAAGATGTTACATGGATGACTGAAAAGACTGCAGAGCTCAGCAGGACCCATGTTCTGTATTCAACAGAAATTATGGCCAAATAATTGACAACAAACATTCACTCTTGTGGAGATTGTGGAGTTGTGGGCTGGAGAAAACTGAGGAAGCATTTGAATACTTTCAAGTGTGTCAAATGTTTTGAGGAGTGTAACATAGAGGGTTTTTTCTTTTTCTTTTTTCTTTTTAGCTGTTTTTTTTTTTTTTTTTTCTAGTGGCTTTTGAATGCAAGGTGCCATAAGTAAGAGAAAAATCATATAGATGTTTCATAAAATGACAATCCTAAACACACTGAGGCAGATTACACAGGCAAAAGTCAATTTAAATTCAAATTAAATTCTTGTGAGGCCAAGCAATCATGCAGTTGTTTAGTGTCCATCATGTGGCCATTTCTTTTGACATCTGACTCTTTTCCCTTGATCTCAGCCTTTCTAATCTGGGTCAGTTTAACCAATGCAATGTTTCACATCCCTGGTTCTTCTCACAAAAATATTTGATGTAACAATGCAGAAGATGCTGTTGTAACGTGTTAAACACCATGTCTGAGTACCTGTGCTGGTTACACAGTAATTCAGAGGTCTCCTCTGTGTTTACAGAGTGCAAGCGTTCTGCTGAAAGGGCTTCAGGCAGCTGATGCAGATACTTTATCTTCTGAACACCGAGAGATTTGAAGATCTGATGGGTTCCAGTGCACCACTTAGAATCCCCTGCAGCATCCTGCTTCTGTCAGAGGCTTGCAGGCCCTGCCAGCAACCAGATTTCCTCAGCTCTCCTTCCATCAGCCACAAGAGTTCCCTGCTGGAATCTACCCCACTTCCAAGCAATGACAGAAGAACAGCAGGACATCATTTCATCAGCTACTGAACAGATTTCAGGATGACCCTTTGTACACTCTGGACTCTCAAGTAAAATGTAAGAAAACATTTACCACACAAAACACCTCGTGGGGATTACCGCCTTCTCAATGAGCTTTTAAGATGTAACCATATCTATTCCACTTTACACTGCTGGTGTATAAAAACTATATTTTTATTGAGGCTGAGAAGATCCTCATGTTGAATCTGCCTTATTGTGGGATAAGAATTAAAAGGGATCACACATGGTTACAAGGGATTTTCTGCTACATATTGAATATTGCTACAATATTCAGCTCTCATGCTGAATATTGTGGCTATGTATTATAGTCAAGTCAATGATGTACAACAAAGTTTTACTTCAGGATGATGTTACTTCGAACTGTAGAAAGTAGGGATGTATTTTAGTGAGAGGTCTTAGGTTGGTGTGTTTAAAATTTACACATGACAGTAGCTGAGCAAAATAAGCAGGACCATATTTTGCTATCTCACTTCAAATGTGAGAATTAAAAATGTCCTGGATGCGAAGGCTGGACTCAGAATAGTGAATCAGACTAGTGCTTTACAGGACTTTTCCTTGTTTTTTAAAAGCCATCACCCCTGTCACTACTGGGGCATTATTAGCAGAATTCTCATTAACAGCCAGATTGACATAAAATCCATTATTTAATTTAGGCTACAGTAGTATGACCTACTCACATGCAAAGATCTGCATGATCACTCCATTGATCTCTCTACCTATTTGTTTCTCATTCAGCTTTGACTGAAAGCTCTTATGCCTGCATTGATTGCAATGGCATCTGATGTTGCAGAGTTTTATAAAAAGACAAGGAGATAGATAAAAAAGCCAAAACAGTTGAAACCCATAATTTCATACACCCATGTAGCCTTCCCAGACTTCATTGCAGAAGCTTCTAGACTTACATGCATTCTCACACAGGCTTGCAATAACAGTGACCCTGAAAATCATGCTATTATCTCTTACCTGTGGAATTTAAAACACCTAAAGCACACAACTGAAGGGAACTGCTGGATAGTACCCAATGCTTCACATTTAGAAAGAAATTAGTGTGCCATGACAATCCCCCACTGGAATGTGATTTTGTAAATATTTCTATATTTCAGGGAAACACATGAGAAACATTAAAGGGTCTAAATCACAAATGAAAGTAAAATTAATGCACATTTATCAAAACAAAATGGCTACTTGTACATCTCTCTTGAACCAAACAATGACTTCCACAGGGTAATGTCATCCAGAGCAAGCATTAAAGAAATGGAGAAGGAGCCAGCTGGGTGTGCAGTGAAAGCTGAGAAAGATGCCTAAAACACCTCAGCAGATAAAGAGTTCCAGATAAAGTGATTCTTCCTTTGTTTTATGAAAGGAAGTTGGAACAATATTTAGTTCTAGTGGAACAATGTTTAGTTCTAGTATTCTATTTTACAGAATTAAAAAAAAAAAAAAATCCATGGGCTTCTTTAGCTGTCATTTTGTCACAGACTTTAGCTACCCTAGATTTATCCCCTCATGTCCTGATTTTCATTCATCTATTCCTCTGTAACACCAGCAGAGGTATTATGCCATGCCTTCAGCAAAGTAACACGCCTGCTTTGTCATCAGGCTGTGTTAGATGTGTGCAGTGTCAAACGGAGGCTTGTTCAAGCTGCACACTCTTTTTTTGTGGAAAAACACTTGCCTAAGTATTTCCTGGTTAGGTCTACTTTCCACAGACAAGTTTCAAACATCACTAGGTGAGGAGGCAAGATCATCACTCTGAACTTCTTTCATGCACATTAGCGTATTAGTGTGCAGACATTGAGCACTGCCATCTGGAAGCATTAGACTCTTCTCAAAGCAGACTTTCCTTTAACATATTTATACGAGATATGCACAACAAGTGGGAATGCAAATCATTGCTTTTAGCTTGCTTTATTTCAGTCTTATCAAGTGCCGAAGAGTTGTCAGTCTCATAACCGAAATATTTTTAGTGTTAGTTATACAAAACATATTTTGTGTTTTGGATCTCCGGGACTGCATGAAGTATCATCAACTTGATGGGGTATTATTCAGCCAGAATGCAGTTATAATGTTTGCTCAACTTGCATGCCCACATTTGTTTTGGGGAAGAGACAAATAAAATGAGTATACATCAAGACATGGGGAGAGAAAATTAATTTTTTGGAGTTTCACCAAAAGTCTCATCATGGATAAAAATTTTAGGAAAAAAAAACACATATTATTTTAGAATTTATATTGTAATGATCAAAGAATTTCACTAAATAATATGGAAACATTATTTGCAAATAATTTTTAGGTTTTATGATGCAATACCTATAAATACATAAAATGCTTTGTAACAGATTAATAGTAATGATGCACTTGTCACAAAAGTTTGAGTGACATTTCTTCCAGCAAAATATGCTTGGTCAAATGAGTTATTGTTTTAACAGCATACAAATCTCAGAAGATTTTACCAGCTCTTGCTTCACTGTCAGCCTTGCTCAGCACCAATACTCTATGGCTAAGTACCCATAAACTGGACCTTTGTAACAGGATGATTCAACGTGCAAGGGTTGTGACAGTTTTCTACACAGGGCATCTCTAGTGGAGCTTCGAAATTTTTTCACACTTATTACTTTAAATCAGAAGGCCACGCTTTTCCCTCCATTTGTTGGGGTATGAGATTATCCTAAAAATAATTTTGACAGAGGTTATTAGAGACATCAGATGATTTTATACAGTCTTTGTTAGATAGCATTTGACAACTTCTAACCCAAGTGGTTCATCTGCTGGTGGTACTCAGATATGCATGGAGAGGGTTCTCTTCAGAAAACACACTGTAATTCAAATCTCTGGTTTAGGTTGCAGCAAATATGAGTTGTTGTACATGCCCAGGGGTTTCCTGACTTCTGTTGTCTACTTCGTGCCAAAAAGGTGTTAGAGATGCCAAAAGAGTGTTAGAGATGCACATCTCCAAACTCAATTTTTACCTGAGAGCTTCAAGGTTGTGGGTTTTTTTGCTTTATTATGTTGGTTTTATTTTTGTTTTGTTAAATTAGGAGCATGGACAACTTCATTCGGTTTTATCAGCTCAGTGTAATCCTCTAACAGCTCTACCACCTGAGCATTGAAGACTGCAATTTGGTCTCTCTCTCTCTCTCTCTCTATCTAACCCATTCACAGATGCACACATACTTTATTTTATTAAAGCTTATAAGCACTTGCATTGACAGTTTTGGCAGAAGTGCACTGCTGGCAATCAGTCTGATAAGCAGTGACTTGTGATTGCGGTAACAGCAGTGACATGTGAAGATAGTGACAGCTCTGGAGTCTAAAGTGTTGATTGAAAATATGCATTTAAAAGATGCAAATTTCCTAAACAGGTGACATTTGCTGTGTTGGAAGTAATTGATACAGCACTGCTTACCATTAGAGCTGGCTAAACAGTAGGATTGCCAGTTCACTGGGAAATTATTTTTTTCTAAGCTCCCCAGCAAATGACCCTTTCTTTTGGTTGGTGACGTGGAGCATTTGCCCATTTTATTGCTAATAGCCACACTGGAGTGCATTTTAAAAATTTACTGAAGCTTATCAAGGACAGACAGGGTGGTTTGAGAGATACAGCTTCTTTTGGAGCCTGGCTGGCCAAGCCCTCCCCTGCAAATTGCACTTCTTGTTAGTGCCCAGGAGGATGGTGGCCACAAGCTCCTGTTTCCTGCTCCTCACTTAAACCTCTTCTGCCTTAAGTCTCCTGCTGACTCTCCTTGCCCTTTGCATTTTTCCGTCAGAGTCGCTCAAATTAGAAATTACACATTATTGGAGCTACAGACTCCTGCAAGCATCTGTGGACTATTTTGTGTCTCTCTCAACTACCACAGCTTAAAACTCCTCCAGGTTCCCAGTGAACTAAATTGGTGGCACTCCACAATTCTGGCCCATGTAGATAGCCAAATTTCCCCGGTGTAGCGCTGTCTAGCTTGTTTCTTTACTCCAGGTCATCCTTTCCATCCGAGAGTCTGTCATGTGCAGCCTGTGGAGACAGACCTGCCACTTGTGTGACTCTTGTGACGTCAGAGACCTTCCTGGATTGCACCTTGTACAGGTGTCAGAGATTTTCACACTCTGCCCTTCCCAGTAATGGGATTAATTCTTTTTTTTCACTCAGGTATCTGTCTTACCAATGCTTTTCCTGTATGAATGTTGAAAATAAAAGACAATGAAAACAATTTCTGGCCATAGCATAATGTGTGAAATCAGTTCTGGAACTGAAGATACCTGAAAGGACACCTTTTAACACAACTGGAAGGTGCTCAAAGCATTTGCTACACCCTACACATAAACTATGCTTTGTTATATTTCACTGTGCAATTACAGGCAGTAAGTGCTGCTTTTTGGTAGGGCAGACACTCCCATTTGTCTTCTCACTTACAACCCTTCAGGTTTTGGTGACATTGTGATTTCTTAGCCCCAGCAGAGTGCAAAGCCTCTCGTGCATCGTCAGTAGCTGTCAGTACTAGAATCAGCACAGGTGTAGCGGTAGAAATAGAAGTTACAAGATGCTCTTTCTTTCCATCAAAGCCCACAACCAATGTGTCACTGACATCCTGTAGCTGGTTTCTCATGGCCTGGGGACAGCAGTGTCACAACCATCGTTACTGTGTTGATGAACAAGAGGTGCTCATGGAGCTGCTCTGACGAGTGGCTCCTCTTGAAAATGCCAATCAATCTCTTTCCCCAATTTATTTCAGTCTCCTTCAGCCCTGGCAGCATTTCTAGCACACAGGGAACATGAATTGTTGGAGATGATTTAGTGTGATAAAGAGAAATAGTTGGTGCAATTGATACAGGAAGCATTACCTGGCACCTTCTGCAGCTACGTCAGAGGAAGTAATTGCACAGGTGGAAATGTTTCCTTCTGTTCCACACATGAGTTAAAGAAGAGTAAAATACTGAAGCTGAATATGAGGTGCATATCAACATACCTTCGGAGAAGGAAGTAAAGATGTTTATAATATTTCACCCTTGAGACCAGAATATATCAATTTACATTCCTGGTCTTCTACAGCCAGTTATTCTGTATTGAACTATATTCTCATTTTTAGTAAATATTAATTTTATTAGCAATCCAGTGATTCTCCCTCTATGGTCCAGGCTGACTTCCTGGGTTAAAGTATGACAAGTTTCTTTTAGCTGTGAGAGATTTTAAGCAGTACCAGTCAGCATGTCTATTCACTTATTAAGATTTAAGTTTGCTGAATAGAACAAACTATAAAGAGTACCAGATTAAATAACATGTTCTGAGAGTATTTAAGTGTTCCACAGTTGAAATGAACATGTACAATGCACACAAAATATGACCTTTGTGTAATGTATATCTATTAAAATAAGTTTGCTTCCTTTGCATTAGATTATTACTATCATCACATGTTCTTTATAAAGGACATTCATTTGAATGTAACTGAGTCAAATAACCTTTTAATACAGCTCAGAAATATCAACTTCAGACAGATACAATTGTATAAACATCCATGTACCAATTGCATAGATCTATAGCCAGCTCCTTGGGACATGTAACAATGCAAGCCCCTTCCTTTGACAGTGAAATACACTTTGAGTTTGATCACTAAATGAAGTCTCAGAGAATAAACAATACACAGTTGTTCCCTGTACTGAAGAGGCTTTGAATCACTGTATTCAGATGCCAAAAGCGTAGAGTTCTCTTTCAGCCGCAGAAGAGAGTCTCAGGATATGCTGCAGATGTTCTTAGAAAAGCTGGGTAACAGTGTGGACTGTGTGTCTTCCAGGACAAATTCTGCCCTCATTTACATGCACATGTGTACTTCCAGAGGAAAACAGGTCAGTGTTCTCACAAGTGAATTTGAGCATCAAATTGTTTTCAAATGAATAAAGCGTTCTGTGGGGTCCCTGAAGGCTGCATATTGCATGTGAACTGTAGGAAGAAGTCACCCTATGGAAATACCTTGCCTATTTTTTTTTTTTTTTTTTTGAAACTACTTATTTACTAAGTAGTTCCAGGATGTAATCATACCTTTATAGTAGTTACCACATGAATAATTCCAGCTGTGTAATCCTAGCTGCCTCTTAATTTTGCTAGTCTGTTTAAATACAATAGTACAATGATATATTCTTGTAGCCTACTCTACCAAACACAAGGTAATGCACTGGAAGCTGCATCACACCATTGGAAATGAAGTTGTTCCCAGATGTTCTTCTTCAGCACGAATGTATAAATAATTCCACATCTACAAGTTTAGAGTCCATGCATAACCTCCTCCCTCCATGGAGACATGGGGGAGAAATGGTCTGATACAGACAGACCTTGTGGAAGCTGTGATTTGCTGTCAAGTTTTCAAGGTGTGTTGTGTGCCTTCACGAAAGGCCTTGATGGAGGTTATTATTCGTGTACAACTTCTCTTTCTAAGATTTATATACACACACAGCTGTGTGGAATGTGCAGCTCAAAGGTCCATGGGTATGTCAAAACCTTAAGAACGTACCTGCTCAAACGTGTGCACACCAATACCTGCTGTTACAGAAGATTTCAAAAAGAATGCATATGACTTCACAGATTAATATCTCATCTCCATTTCTGGTGTTACTTAGAAAGAAAATCAGAAATGAGATCCACTGGGCTGTTAAACAAATTCAATTGAAAACGTCTATACTTGTTTTATGTGCTCAGCATTATAAACAGTGGGCAATCATGAAATGAAAGCAGTATGTTTATGAATGAGAGAACAAGTGGAAAATTTTCTTGATAAAACACCTTTCCTCTAAAAATGCATATTTGACTAAATTATGTTTTGCAGAAATATATTGCTTTTGGTGCACTCCAATAAAATTGTAAAATTTAATTTTCATTGAGTTGAAAATACACCATTTTTCCTCAGAGAGATATCAAACTTCTCAAGTCAGTTAACAAGGATTCCTACATCCACCTGAGAGTGTTATTTTTATAAGCAAATCCATGCTTTATGAACTAAAGCATAATTCATTTTATTGTGTGCCCAGGCTGCCCAAACTTTGCCAGTGTAGAATTCCAGAAGTGTTAGTGGAAACTTTCTATTCTTTTAAGCAATTCACCATTTTTCCTAAACTGTTCATCCAGAAGTGGTTGATGCAATGTAATGAAGCTATTTCTGCTGGTATAAGTAGATTTGCCTAAATGCTTTTAAGTCTATAGTCTCCATATAGGATAAATAGGATCAGGAGCAAATATAATGCACAGATATAAAATTATTTTCCTCTTATATAGAGGCAATATCTTTTTTTCTTTTAGCAGCTATTGAGAATTATGCACACATCAGTCTGTCTGTGTCTAGCCTCTGTTCATCATCATTAAAGTAAATGCTCTACCTTCTATATATTATTGGTAATGGTGACTGTAATACATGCATCAGTATTTAGGAAGTTTCTGCAGTGTTGACTTTGTATCCCAATGCATTTTATAAGTGGATTTATGTATAATAAATCTATGAAACAAATGCATGCAGAAACACATTTCTGAATTTATTACTTCATTAAGTTAAGCTTCAGTAAGGTTGCTGAGGTAAAGCTAATATCAGAGCATGCTGTACTGTACAGGCTTTCTAGATTTTTCTAAGCCATAGAAATAAATCAGAGAAGCATTTCTTGTTGTGTTGTGAAGGCTTATGGGCAATTACCAATGTGGCCATTCCCCAAAACCCCAATGTTTTAGGATTACTCCTATATTTCATTTTCAGAACTAAAAATCTTTCTAGCAGGGATAAAAATGTTGAATCAAAAGAAAACTGTAACAGTCCATAAAAAGAAATTGTTATTTTTTGAGGTTTTTTGAAGCAGCAATATTTACCTACAATTTTGCATTTCAAAGTATGCCTTTTTCCTTATTAAAATTATGGAGATGGGTCCACTCTGAACAGCTCTGTAATCTGCAGGGACCTTCTCTCAGGACAGCATATTGGGACCAAAATATACAAAGTCCTTAATCCTAGTGAGAAACTTAACTTGTACAATCCCAAAAAAAAAAAAAAAAAAAGAAAAAGAGAGAAACACTCCTATGTCACTGTCCTGGACCTAAGTTCTTAATTTTTAAAAACATAAAAACAGATAGTGCCTTGGGTAGAAAACTTTCTCTATTTGAGTTTGTTAGCTATAAACATCATTTGCAGAAGGTGATGACCCTGTTTTTGTGGCTGTCACTACATACCTGGCCTTGCAGGCAGGGTTATCAGCGTTATCAGCACAGACCCAACAGTACTGGCACATATTTGCCCAGCTCAGAGCAGAGGCAAAGCTCCCCAGGAACTCTACCACTATAGACATACATCATATGGAATATGTCATCATGAGCAACTGTAACACTGCACTCCAACACTGAGCAGAATGGAAAGTTCACCTGCTTTGACCTGTTGGCAGTGCTCTGTCCAGTGTAGGCTGTTGGACCTCTTCTGGGGTTGTTTAGCCTGGAGAAAAGCAGACTCAGAGGTGACCTTATCACTCTCTACAACTACCTGAAAGGTGGTTGTAGTCAGGTGGGGGTCGGTCCCTTTCTCCGGGCAACAACTGACAGAACAAGAAGACACAGTCTCAAGCTGCATCAAAGGAAATACAAGTTGGATATTAGGAAGAAGATTTTCACAGAGGAATGATAAGGTACTGAAACAGCCTGCCCAGGGAGGTGATGGAGTCACCATCCCTGGAGGTGTTCAAAAAACATCTGAATGTGACACTCAGTGCCATGGTTTAGTTGAGGTGTTTAGGGCATGGGTTGGAACCAATGACCTTGAAGGTCTCTTCCAACCTAGTCATTCTGTGATTCTGTGATTCTCACCGAGGGCATATATCTGGCTTCTCTCCAACCTGGTCTCCACCAGGACCCCTGTGTCATTTTCTGCAAATCTACTCTCCAACCACACTGCCACCAGTGTGCCCAGGTGCAGGGGATTATTCATCCACAGCTGCAGGGCTTTTTATTTCCCTCTGTTGAAGATGAAGGTTCTGATCCCTTGTTGAAGGTTCTGACCAACCCATTTCTCCTGACTGTCCACATCGCCCTGACACCATGGTGATTTTTACCTTTTCTTTTATATCCCTTTTATACATACCCCTTTTATACCCCTTTCATACCTTTTTATAACTTCTGAATTCTTAGTGGTTTTTTGCCTACATTCTTGGACTTGTTTGTCAAGCAAGGAGACTCAACATTTTAGAAGCTTCATAGTTAGAGGTCAATGTGCCCCAGACACCAAGGTCCTCTCCAGAGCACATTTTGTAAACTAAGACAGAACCATTCAGGGGAAGGTTCCTTGGGGAGGGGGGTTCATTCAAGCCTCCCATTGGGGAATTTTGGATAGATATGCTAAGTAGTGAGACCTATAATGTTATATCAGATCTTTTTGAGGGGGTGCATTGAGGGGTGCATTGAGGTGCATTCAACCTGGACGTGGTGCACCTAAAGATCCTCAAAATATATACAAAGGTAAAATGCCTTTTCCCCTTCTAACCATGTTTGATTCTTGATTTTAAGACCAGGAAAATGCATCACCTCTGCATGGCAGTGCATCCCCCTGGTGTACTGACCATACATCCTGATTTTATACCATCTGCAAACCTGCTGAAAGTGTGCTCTGCCCAAGGCATTTATGATAAAGTTAAATAGTATTGGCCTTAATACATTCCCTGGAGTACACTACTGCTGACTGACATCCACCTGGATTTCATGGCACTCATCCTCATCTTGTGACCCTGACAGTTTTCAGCCCACCCCACTGACCAGTTATGCAGTCTGTACTTAATCAGTACCATACAAGTCTATGAGTCTATAAGGGTGCATCAAAATCTATTTGGAACTCTCAGTTTTACAGGATAACATATTCTATGAAATTAATCTTTATTTTATGAGTTCATTAGGAAAGAAAGCAAACGTACCAAACGAAGGCTCGATCCCACTTGTAAGGACTAGTCTAATGTGGATTAACATGTTCATCTCCCTGTCAATCCATTCATCTAATTTCTAGCTTGCAAGTTCTCTAATTCATAAATTGTAACTTGCAATTCATGACCTGTGCACCTATTAGCAAAATAATTACCCAGACAATGGTGAAAGTGCTCATCCTTCCTCCTCCACACTGTAGGGTGAAGAAGGACCAGCAGGACACTGCAGAAATCCACATTGTGGTGATATCTTCCTACTTGTTTCCCATGTGCAACATGGACCATTAGGGTCTCATGCCACTTTAGTTAGGAGGATGATCCCACAATTTTGCTCATGTTGTTCTGTGGAGTTCACAGCTTGAATACTTTTTTGTTGCTGTTGTTGTTTTACCCCTTCTGCCCTTTTTAAGATAAAAGATAAAGTATTTTTTAAGAATTTCATAAGATTCCTGTTTATGGCATTTTACAACATGGCATGATTCAAGTTTTATATATTGTGTGGAAACGTGCTTGACAGCTACTTGAAGATTTTACCTCATTGTTAGATGTTATCTGCATTTCTAATGCTATATCTGTTTAAAGAGCAATTAATCAGCTTTTTTTCCCGTTTGTATGCTTCTAAACACCCATCATAATATATAGCTGCATTTTAAAGATCAAGAAGATTACAACTATTCAAGGGTACCCTATTCATCTTTCTGTCCTTGGAGACAAAGTTATCAGAAGTTATGGATGTTTATGAATTATCAAAAGAAAAATGCCTGTAATGAAAGTTACAGAAAAGACATGTAATGAGTAAGGAAAAGTAATTTAAATTCAAAAGAATGAAATTAGATTCCATAATGAAAGATGCTGTCATATTATATGGCAATACTTTAAGTCTCATAATGACAATATATTCTTATTGCAACAGAGTGATCTGAATTGTGAAGAAATGGAAAATATTTTAAGAACAGAGCTGTGCAAATGTGATGATTCATCATGTTTCTTTTTAGATAAAGACATAACTTAGAACTTTGAGAAGGAACTGATGGTTCTCTGCTTATCTTTCAGTTGGGTTTTCTGACAGTTACAAATTTGACAACTTCTGAATCCAATTTTCTTTTAAACAAGTCAGAAGATTCTTCCACAAACTGCTTACTAACTTGCAAGAGATTTCTGCAGTAAAAAATAATTTTTGCTTGCTTGTTTTTTTATGTCCTATGCTATCACTTGTCTACTTTTAATGGGATATAACATTAGGGAGATGAATTACATGCAGGTTTTGCACAGTATCTCAATACAGTGTTGCATTTGGGGGGATATATATTTTTAAGCACAGTGTGGCATCTGAGTGTGTCCCACCAATGAAACTGAAGCCCTAAAAGCTGAAGATGAAAACAATAAATAAGAACCTTACTGCTCAGTTTGGGCTGCTCTTTCCCAGGGCAAATTCACTGCCAATACAAAATCAGCCATTTGGGTAAAACACATTAGACTTCTGATATCCAAAATTCTTGTGTTTAAAGAGATTTTTGTTTAAAAACTGGTCAAAAAAAAATTTTGTTAGGGCATGAAAAGACCAAAGAGGTTGAGTGTATCATAGCACCAAATTCTAACTGTTTGGGCCAAGCAAAAACCTCTGGAATTTTGGAGAGAATTCCATTGATGTATATAACTTAATTTAATACATGTAGAATTATGTATTTTTAAAAGCAGCATTAACATTCTTCAGCAAGAAACTCATGGTGACAAGCCATCACCAGGCCTCCAAGTCTAGGTAATGCTGATTATATTAAAATACCTCACCTAGCACAAGCTGATGAAACCCACACACATGCACTCATTTGCATGAGGAGAACGTAGGACTTTTAGCTGCAAAGCTGTGTGTTTAATAGATGTTTTGCCAGCAGCACTGAAACTGGAGTACTGAAAATAA